>JAECUM010001120.1:0-128329 GCA_016617855.1 Megalonaias nervosa
TTTCATTCACGTGTCTCTTCACATGGCGCTCGAATACCATGTCGTACATTAATGAGGATCACAACGACTTCCTTTTGGTAATTTCATGCGTTACATGTTTGTCGTTTGCTGTTTGTGCTTTTTACGCATTTGAGTCCTTTAATACACAACAACTATTCGTATCCAAGTTGTGTCTCCGAAAAGATGACAAGATCACCCAATCAGACATAACATTACCTAATAAAGCTATGAAGGACCTGCTCGTATTTTAAATCATTCAACATCTTTATGACTAAAAACAACTTTAACCAAGATTATAAATAGAAGTGGTAGAATACTGAAAAGAAAATTCAATCGAATTCAAGATCACCTTATTCATTTCAGCGTATCGCACTAGCTATCAGACATCGTCCGAGATCATAACGATATAAGCAATATTGCAGATTTGATTAAGAACGGGTCAGAAATACGCTAAGAATGGTAACAAGCTCAGATATTAAGTTTCAATACCACTCATTATTCGGCGTGATTCTCGCTCATTACTGAATATTTCAGATATAATAATGAATTTTTGACCCTTTATTCAAAAGCTTGACCAAATTCGTATCAGACATATGGCCTGTGTATTGGGAACAAGTAATTGTTGACATACGAATGACGAAGAAAAAGCACAACTAATGCAGTGTCATACAATAAGCTTACATTGCCTTATGGTCAGATGAATTAATGACGAAACATTAAAGCTGATCATATTCAATCAAACTTCATCTGCACCGTGTTCGTTTCAGTTAGCTTACATTCATTACATTATATGTGAATCAGGTCTGGGATTTGGACAATTGCTTGTACTAGGTGAAAAGTTTCGTCATACTCGTTCTGACTAAATGGAGTATAGCGTGTAATTAATTACATTTGCATGCTACTATATTACCGAGTCGCTTTAATTACAAACAAGGAACTCGTGTTGAACATCGTACTACATCCAAATCCGTGAGATTCACCTATCACAATAACAAAATAGAGAATACAATATTAGCAGTGGAGATTCCTGGCGACGTCGTCAGACCAAGTCTGCATCAGTGCTAACCATTTTCTCGTCTTGCTACAAATTTATCCACTGTTTCCAAAACATCCCCGAAATTTATCGTCAAATAGTTATCAGGGTTATCACTTCTTGCTTGTGAAATTGCTGATAACTATGAGACTTTGGTCAGAGATGGATAGTAGACGAAAGACTGAGATGCAGAAGATCTTCGGGCATGTCGAAGGTTGAATGATAATGGCTTCATAATGATTCATTTAGAGTATCGAGAAATCTATCAAGCGTTTGCGGAAATATAAGCAAACGAAACATCGAAAACAAAACCCTTAATGCAAATTTTATACAACTATGGCTTTGACACCAAGGTCATAAGTGTGAGAGAGCGTATAACAGACTGAACTGTATTCTTTTCATGAGAATATTCCCACGTATGCAACAAAACAAAAGCCAAATATTATAGGGATTGTAAATCTTATTCAAACCAAGAATACGTGAATTTTATTCTCTGGATAATGATTCATCTCCACGTATGAAGAAAATACATTACGAGGTTTAGAAAATACGCCAAAGAGACATGTTGAACAAAATCATTTATGCGCATAATCTGAGGCTGTGACATTGGCCTTACGATTATTATGAGATTGTCTTATTTTACTTTAACAGTAATCTGATTCGCCCCATATTTGAAAAACCTACTTTAAGGTGTTTACCGAATATCAAAACACGAAAAGCTTAGAGTAAATTTGCTATGATTGTGACCACGGACCTAATGTTATAGGTTTGAGCGAGCATGTCTTGCAATAAATTGCCTGACTTACATATTGATTTATGCGATGTACGAGGAGAATCTATCAAAGAGTACAGGACATATAATCAAACCAATAAACTTTAATCTTATGGTTTATGTCGTGACCCCAGGGGTAAAGGAGCGACCGATCGTGACGCAAATTTAATTGCTTTAGCTCGAAAGTAATTGATATCAAAGAAGACGAAATTCAAGCAATGGTTTGAATAAAAATATATGCAAATGAAAATCTTTAATTGTGGACGACGACATTGGCCAAAAAATGACTAATATGTCACTCTACATAATAATGTGGGCTCGACATAATTCCCTGGTTGGAAGAAATTTCCTAGGAAACAAAACAATACTCATTCTCAGGAGAATTCAATGCATTGTGAATTTGCAATATGCGCTTAATGGTATCTGAATGTCGGCAGATAATTTTAATGGCTAATTATAAAACAACATTGCGCAAGGCAATTTAAGATGCTAGGTTAAACTGCGGCCTTTTTGAAGCACTATCTGTTGCAGCAAATATGCTTCATTTCTTGAAAACTTTGTTGTCTGAACATTTTTTTTTCCAATATATTATGAATGTTTCCTTTCAATAACAGAAACGGACCTGAAATCTCTTCAATTTCTGTTTCGTTACACCTTCCACTAGGCGCTTCCCGTACATAGGAATCATCCCGCAGCATTGATCACTACTTCCAGAACAAAAGCCTCCCATATAAGTATCAACTACCGCCGGAAGATCCGCTTTTGAGATAGAGCAATCTGTCTCGATGTATGGGTTATGGCAAACACAGCTACCTAACGAAATAAATAATCGCCTGCATTACACCACAAAATTATAGAACAGAACGGAATTGTATTGATTTGACCTATGACAAAGCATATAGCAAATATAATGCATGTTTCAGATGCAACTCATTCTAGCATAAATGAATGAATAAATGAACGAATAATGGTGCTAAACACATCTAAACACATCTGTGCACATAACACCTCGCACAGACAGACAGACAGATAAACAGATAGAACTAGACAAATTTCGTTCAAAAGTAAGTGTGTTTAAGATAAGGTTTCCGATGAAGCAACGAGATTTATTACCATACCATCTTCGCTAGGCAAGAATCGTCGGTTCACTTCGATCTATACTGGTCCTATTGCATATGTAACCAATCGAAAGAAATATATACAATTTATAACTTTCAATCGTTCATTTATATGTTTATGTTTCATATGTTATGCATAATTAATTTGTAGTGTTTGTTAGTTTTATTTCTAGGATGTTTTGCGATTCTTACTTGCACCCGACCGTTTCGGAACCTCCACCCAGTCATGAAACCAGTATAGTGACATTTCGCGAAATTACGTGTTCTTGAAATAGTCACCGGTCGTTTCGGAAACGGGAAAATTTCCTATTAATTTATCTAGTCCTGAAATGGCATAGGAGCTGCTTCACGACAGTACATAGCGGTGAAACGTAGCGACGAACCGTTTAATAACTGAACAATTCCAACCATATGGTTACCTCATTGCTCTGATACTGCAAGTTGTTTATCTGCCACTCGATATCGTAAATAAATAAATATCTTGCTAGACAGATTCTCCAGTATATATATATATATATATATATATATATATATATATATATATATATATATATATATATATATATATATATATATATATATATATAAAAATCAAGTAATATGCCACTCACCTACAATGTCTTGGAAACAGCACAGATGTCGGTTAGCAATAATTTCAATTTCGACATTTTAGCTGAAGTGACGTTTATATGTCAGAAATAGCATGCGTTTCCAAAACGGTTTGCAATAGACAAAAATGACATCTAGTTACGAAGTTTAATTCTGCCCCATTTTGTCCGGTTATTGTCAGAGAAAAACTGATTGGTTGCTGAATGGAATCGACCAGTTTAAGTACCCCATATGGCCGCGAAACGGCAGATCGTCGTTTAGCAACAAGGCAAACATCTCCGTTAAAATAACAGTCCTGTATCTTTTGAAGATCATGCAGATCGCGAAACCGCCCTGTATCGTTAGGAAGCCAGAAAATGGTCGCAAATATACCATTGCGGTTTGGAGGCCCGAATTGGTGACTAGTCGTGAAAAGGAATGCAACTTTGTGAATATCAGTCAAGACTGTGCGTTTCTAGCCCACAGTGGCGGATAAAGACGCTGGTTGACGAAGGAGTGGATTATGACAGCTGGCGGATAAATACCTTGGTTGACGAAGGTGTGGGTGATGAGAGGTAGCGATCAATTATCCGTATTTCCTTCTCATCTACTCATTTCAGAACAATACAGTGTACAGAATATATGCATCCAAATCAAAAGGCCAAAGTCTGATTATCAAACCGTATCAGCCCTACATAAATATCAAGCAGCAAGTAATGAAAGTTTAACTACACGTTTGCAAGATGTGTTGATCACTTTACATATCATTCTGCTTTAAATGCCGTGGAATAAAGGATTGAATTATTTGTTTTCCTAGCATCTATAAAACGTATAATACACGATATGTTCAATTCATAACTTTGGATGCAATGCGAAAGAATATAATTAAATGGCACGAATTTATGAACGGGTTATGATTATGATGGTGTTAATTACAGTCATCATCATTATTATCTCTTTTAGGACATTATATTCCTTTTACTTCTCTGTATTATTTTTATTTCACCAAAATAATTAATTACAAGCATGTAAACCACAAATTTCAAACATTCCTTTCTTAAATTCCAGAACATTCTGGGTAATCTGTCTTGAAATAAACACTTAATCCTGGTTTCCGTAGCGATTATGAGCTTTAAAAACAGATTTGAAACGTAAAATTTAAATTCAGACTGTACTTTAAATCAATTAGACAATTTTTCTGAAAACATCTCCAGTACTTTTTCGATGAACCTATGTCGGTGTCAAATGTTCTAGCACAGGATGAATTTGTTGCAATGACATTAATCAAGCATACTTAATGCCATGTGAAATAAAAACGATTTGCTTGTGAAAAACAGGTTTTATTGAATGTAAAATGCATAGAAAGGTTAACAAAGTCTGGACTTTAGCTCTTTCTCATGAATAATTTCTGGATTTATTTTTTTAGCAATCGATGACTTTTTAGGGTTTCACGCACCGGATGTGGTCATATTTGTAGCACCTCGTATGTGAAAGGAGTCAACCGTATTAGCACCTGTGGTCTGTCCCGTTATGCTGCTAGATTACAGTCACTTGAAAGTGTTATGTATATCTATATAGTGTCTTCTCTGTTGATGCATGACTTAGATTGCAATGAGCTATACATAGGTGTTTACAAGTTTTAAAATCAGTCTTAATTAATGAACCTGTTGCCATATTTGATGTAGTTTCTATTGGATGGTTGATTCAATGGGGGTTTTGCGATGTATTGTGAAATATGTCACGTAGGAGGTATTGCGACATAGGTCACGTAGGAAATTATTGTTACGTAAAGCCCGAATATGTAACTAAGGTGACAAAGTGGACAGTTAATTCATTACTATCAGTGTTCTTGTTTTAATGTCAGTCTACATATGTGTTTCATGTTGTGGTTAGATATAATGTGAAAAGAGGTATTTGTTTAGATTATTTATTGGAATTACAAAGTATTGATTGACTCTAGACTAAATACATTTCTGGGTTATTGCGAATTCATTCATATTAGTTTTGGACCATGCCATTGTGACACGTTAAAACTGTTGAGACTTCTGTATTTCTATGGATATTATTACATCAGCACAATTAGGTCCTGGAATTTAATATTTTGTGCTAATGATGTAACGGTTTAAGATTATTTTGGATTTAATTCATATTGTTCCTCTTAATTATCCTTTTGTATAATTAAAACAACTAAATTATTTCTTACGTTTATAAAACGTGTTGGTTTTGCATCTTTTTGTTCTATGTTTACGACATAGCGTCGTAACAAAAGTGACTCGAAATTATGACTGTTGTTAGTTTGTTTCAATTTAATTTTGGATTTAAAGGTATGCGTCTTAGAATCTAGGGGTATCTTAAGAAGAGTTTAAATTTAAGTAACGAACCATTTGTAGTTATATTGCAGTACTGAAACGATTTAGGATCTACGAATAAGATGCACAAAGTCTGATAGATGCATAAAATGGTTCCTTGTGTGTCCTGATAATCTTACTTTGTCCTATTCTTTACAATGGTGAATCGGTATATCAATGTTTTTGTGAAAGACCAGAGACTAAATGCCTCAGAACCAAATCCCTTATTGGGGGTTTCTTGGACTAGAAAATTAGTGCGGATGATTACAAATAATCGTAAATATCTCTAAAAATGCTCAGTGGCTTCGAATAAAATGTTGGCATATATTTCCATTAAATTAGTATTTTCATTCAAGACACATATGAAAATAAGAGTTTGTTTTTCCTTTAAGATACGCTTAGAAAATAGACATTTGCTCGCAGTTTCAAAGGGGTCGTTTTAGTTCATATTTGTATGCCTGTTAACTCTCCCTCTCTCCCTCTCTCTCTCTCTCTCTCTCTCTCTCTCTCTCTCTCTCTGTGGACTGGAATGGACTGATGAACGCAATATCCATTGGTACAAAAGATGTTTGCGGATAAGGCTACGGTGCAGAGTAGTTATCGGTATCGGTTTTGGCAATATTGTGCTATTAAAGCAAGAAAATGAAATTACATGCTTTAATGTGTGTATTAAACGTTTCTTCTCATCATGGTTTAAAATTTCAGATCTGCAACAAGGATTCGAAGAGTGTTAATATTGTCAGATTTAGCAACAGTGAATTTCCAGTAAGAGTGGATATTTTTCTACAAGTTTTGTTTAATTGATTATTTATTCTCCTGGAGTTTTGTTGTTGCTTCTATAATGTGTTTGCAGAGTTACTTGTAACCAATTCGAAAGTTTCTCCCCATACAGGAATATTTACGATTATAAGAACGATTGCAAAATATGTCAGATGATTGCCATTCTCTTTATTTTAATTTCCCACGTAAACTGTTTATTCTGGAAAATTATATTCTTTTGTGGTGGTTATCTGCTTGCAAAAGTTCTTTGCACGCTGACGTGCAGAGGATCAATACTAAGGCTCCCACGAAGATAAATAATAAAGTAGCTAGAAGAAGTGATGGCTCTCGCTTTCAAGGGCCCTATGTTGATAGTGCACTTACATTTGTTACATAGTACACTTACATTTGTTATATAGTGCATACTAGGACAAGCTGGCCATCTTTTGGAATCAATACTTTCTAAATTTGCTCCAGACTAGATATGTAAGGTGTAACCAAGTGTATTATGATTGTTGTCGGATGTATTAAATTATATCCTTAGTTATTGCGTTCCTTTATTTTATGTGTATTGTATCCAATCAAAAGGTGAACAAGTCAAAGTTGTAAATCCTCTAAGAAAATGGTGACGCCCATGTGATGCGCACGCATATAAAATGGATAACAGGCTCAAGACATTTAATATACAAAATACAGCAAATCGTGTTTGCATATTACGTATGTTATTGCACATATAATATCGCAACAATAACTATAATGATATAAAAATACTTGTAAATTGAAGGTTTTGTAAACAAAATACGTTAAAAGAATTCATAACTTTTGTTACCATTTATACAGTCCCCATGTCCATTACAATTATTTATGCATACAGAGGCGTAGAAATCTTGAACCCTTTCTTTATACATCATCCTTTTCACGCTGTCTTGCCGTATGTATCTTTCCGTTTCAGCAGAGAAACTTGAACAATGGATATCAACCAGTTGTAAATCAGATGTAGCCTAAAATTAATAATTACTTGTCTTACAACTGTTTCGATGGAATGCAAACACTGTAATATTATATCTGTATAGATCTTATTTCATGCATATGATGACAGTTACATTGTATTTGCATCACAAATAAGGTCTGCAAAGAAAATATTTTTGTGCCTTTACTTCCGGAAACACAAATTAGACAGCCCGAGATTACATATTATGGCATCGTTGATTTGTTTTGATTGTTACGCACGGCTTTGAAAGACATAATCCCAAAACAAGTTTATATCCAATAGTAAGTTTTTAAAGCTCTATCTAATCAATCGTGTGATCAGGATAAATTTACAAGACTTTAATGAACACTTGCTAAAAACGGAAATGTTGTTCCTTGATTTGATCACATAAGTGAAATTCTAAGCAAAGCTACCTATGTAAAACTTTTGTTTGTTTCATCTCTATCTTCTTAGTCTATGCTTAACGTGTTTACACTATAGATTTTACATTAAGGGAAGTTAACAATGGTCTCTGGTAGATAATCAATTCATGCAAAAAGCAAACGAAAAAATAGTTTGCACCATACAAATACAAAATCTTATGCCGCAAGGTCAATACATGTATTATTTAACATTGGATAAAAATGCTGAATAATGGTGTTACCGATAGCCTCGGTATGACTATCATGCGAAAAAGTCGCAGTTCATTAATGATTTCTGGTTTTCCTTAAATATTGTAGAAGAGAATGACTTTTCTATATTCAATAAGCATGCACGCTATCGTACTTGCAGCTTTTTTCAAGTTATCCATTAAACTTCAACCAAAGTAAATGTGACCGAACTGCTTATAATAGTGTATGTTTGTGTCTTGCTTTGCTATTTTCTGAGTCTCAGTTGTGATGTGAATAATGTAGATAATTACCATCAATTAACGTTACTGTCTAAAACGTGTTGAGCATATCATACAACTTTGCACATGATTATTAAAAGCAGGTTACAGAAGTTCCACAAAGCCATGCTTTTATTAGCTGTTGCCTATATGCACATCTAAAAGACCGTCATTTTTAACATGTATTGAGCAACGATACTTATTATTCGATACAAATAAATAATCTTTATAAACTTATTTTTTAAGTTGATACAGACGCTCGGCGTGTTCATAAAAACGTAAGAAGACATTCTAGAAGAGCTGTACAAATTAATATTATCTCTAAATGAATTTTACAAATAATCTCAAACTTCAATGCGCTGAACGGACACAACAAGCATCGAAAATTAATAATTAATGGAGATTTTTGAAGATACTTTCTCATCCAAATATTTGGCTTATTTCCTTTACTTCATGAAATTATAGATCATCCCTTTGAAACAGATAGGTATGCACTTTATTGGAAATAGCCAGCTGCATAAGAAAAATACAAGCCATCGTCCTTATTTACAAAATGCACTGTATTCGTATCATTGAATTCCATCGCTAATATTTTGTCTTGTGCTTCAGGCTTGATTAATTTTTTTGCATTCTCCAGTCATTATTGAAGTGCTGAAGGCATTCAATCAAACAAACATAACTTAGAGTTATAATTATTCAAGATTTATAATGTTTGCTGTACATTAATCAGCCCATTGTTTATGCCTGATGAATACATGACACGGAATATGTGAGGATACGAGACTAAATTAAGCTTGCTTAATGAAGCGAAACTGTGAGTCACGAACAGCTGATAATGTATTTATTAGCTAATTAGTGACACATGAGTATCAGGTACCTATGTTGTTTAAGACTTTGTTATTTCAAACTTCATTGTGAAAAATATATTTTTGTTACCTTGGAAAGTTAGTTCTGCTCACTTTCGTCAGAAATAATGTTGTCTGCATTAAGAACACTTTTGGTCGACCCTACCCATTTTAAATCGGTGTCTCTCTAATAAGTAATGTACGTTTATTCACAATGCGATTTCACGAAGGCTTAAAATGTATTGATTACCATACAAAATGTAAATCACTTTTTAATTTTACAAGACTTGCCAATGCCCAGCTGTTTTACAACATATACGTACATTTAGGTCTAAAGCACAATCATGCAATGCACTTTTTTTGCTGACAGTATCGTTTGTAAGTCCTTCAAATTTGACGGCCACGCAGCTTCTGTTGAATATCTCCTCACAAGTGCGTCTTGCTTCTTCCATTGTATATGTTAAAGTTGACCTCTGAAAAAGTAACATGGAATTTGTCAAAACGTCCCTTATCAGAACTTACCTTTAATGAATTCTTAGGTGCAAAATATTTTATACTCCATTCCTTTATTTCGTCGTATTTTTTTTGTTTTTTTGTTTTGTTTTTTTTGGGGGGGGGGGGTTCGTCATCTGGTGGCAGCAGTTAGATTGTTATGAGTGATTTGAAAATAGTTGCCGATTTGCATGTATACCATCTATAAATGGCCCCCGATTGCCACAAATAATTTAAATGCATTGGTTTTGTCGTTTGTTTTCAAATATTCATTGGTAGCATATTCAATTGTAAAGTCTGAGCTAGGTAGGTACTATTACAAATACAAATAATAAAACTAGACAACTATGTGATACGAGAAGGAAAACTGAATTTCTGGTGAATAAAAATGTTCCAAAATTTAAAGGGCATATATTCTGAATTGCGTCAGTTTCTTAGAACACTAGACGATGTAGATATAATCATGAAAGATAAAAGAAATATTGTATTGGTTCTGGTGAAAGTTATACAGATGCTCGGTAGGAAAAACTGCGGAATCTAACTCTCAGCTTGGTAAAGTATGTATGAAAGCCAGAAAACATTACCACTGGCATAGAAACTACACGATAGTAGAAATACTGCGGCGAGCAAAGCTAATATGCTAACTAATAGTACACAGTATAGGAAAAATATTGCAAAGCATTTTCTTCTCATTGTAAAAATTCATTGCAGAGGAAAATACACTATTTGGAAACAAAGGATCCAAAGAGGTACTGGAATATAGTAAAAGTGACTTGTAAGAGGAATCAATTCTTTTCTAGTAAAATATATTTCGTCGAGAATAATCACCGATCATAGCACCTTAAGAGAACTACTTCTACCTAGCAAATCTCTCTGTCTATGTGTGGTGGTAAATAAATTAATCTATATTGCCCAAAGATTCATAGTATCAGATGATTCTGTAGACTCACAGACAATAAACATTTTATTTGCTATATTAACCTCTAAGGAATATACTGAAGACGCAACAATGTGAGTGGTGACATGTACTTTTCATGCTCACAAAAAGTGTTGATGCAGAAAACAGAAAACATATGTAATCGCGAAAACAGAAAGACATCAATATTCTTTTTCTAAGCGTTAATCAATATGATTTTGTTTAATTTCCGTTAAAAACACAAAATAATGCCTAAAAGTTTACCTTCCTCAATGCATGTTCTTCATAATTAGCTTCTTTCTCGTATTCCCTTTTACTCAGTATCCGCTGAAGTTCTCTAGAATCTAAGACAGCAGAACGTTTGGATTTGATGTTACAGCTATCGTACTGTTTACCCGGAAATTCTATCTTTGCTGTGCAGGAAAGGTATACGCTAGGCGAGCACAGTGGGTGTGTATCATTTCCAGAAGCTAAAGATGGTGAAGTTGCTGTTTGAAGTGCCCTTGGGCAGACACAAAGATAATATTTTTCCTCCCAGTAGTCAGGATTATGGTTCAACGGATTTAGAAAGGACTTCGAGACGTGTACCCTATAATAATAATAATAATAATAATAATAATAATAATAATAATAATTATTATTATTATTATTATTATTATTATTATTATTATTATTATTATTATAGGCAGTAGTAGTAGTAGTAGTAGTAGTAGTAGTAGTATAATCTTCAGCAGCTGAAAAAGGAGCAGCTACAGCAAGTTGTGACACTGGTATAATGGCAGATGGTGAAATAATTTATTCAGTTGGTACATATGTCGTTGTGATTCAAAGAGACTTACAAAATGACTTAAACCAAATCGATAGTTAGTAAAACACGAACAAACTATCGATCAGTAAATCTAAAACTGCATGCATGACAAGTGTTCAACAGTAATCGTTGTAAGAAATAGAGATTTACAATTTGTCGATTGGCGACTAAACCTTTAAGAATAAGACAAAGCAAATAACATTCTGCAGCGTTTGAATGAAAAGAAATATGAAGTGGACTTATTATATCGATTATTTTTATTTGGCTATTTCTATAAAGTTATCTCTCCCACGTAGAATCACTAAGTGTGTATGGTTAGTATTTCAAACACATTATATATATATATATATATATATATATATATATATATATATATATATATAGTGCCTCTTCTTGATTACGGATCTGCCATAGAAAATCTAGAAAGGGCAATACTGAAAGATTCAACTAACATTTCAAAAAGCAGCTAAATTCATATTAAGCACTGAATTTAATGTTCCTTTTCAGCTACGTGTTAAGAAAACATCTGATGTTTTGTCAATTAAATAACTAAATTCAATACCGCTGTGACTGTTGATTGTATCAGCATCAGTATGAATCCACACTATGTAAATTCCTTTTAAAGCATATCTATGAAATACATTATCTAAATCTATGGTTTATATTGATCTTGAAGAAAGTACAACCGAAGGATCCTTCTTTTCTCCGAACGTATTATCATCAGATGTCCGTAATTCTAAATCCGTTTCTCATTACTCTTAGAAGTAAATTTTTGTCGTAGTTTATCATGTTTTATTAAGTATTGTTGACTGTAATGCTATTGCTTTAAAGTGTCTAAGAAAAACGTATATTAACATATTGCACGTGTGTATGTGTGCGTGTTTTAACTGGTAGCCATGTAAAAGGGTATGACATATCTATGCGTGACTGTATGAAACGCAATAACTATGCTTTGATTTGTTTCATTTTTATCACTCTGTATATTATACTTACTTATACTATACACCATCTAGAATTGTGAGAGAACTATCATGTTGTGTAGCAATATGTATGTGGGGGTAGGTGGGTTGGGGGTTCATAAAACGGCATCCGTGTTAAAGGAAGATACAGGATGTCTGTGTCTTTGCGTCAGGGTTACCACTCTCTATATTTGAATGTTTGAAAGGGAAATCTCGTCTAGCTTTTCTATTAGTTGTAAATCTGTTGAAGACACATGTAACAAGAGGACTAACTGGGAGTGATATTGCTCGCCTAGCATACATAACCGAACAGTTGACTGTTTACTCAGCAGACTTATGGAGTAGTGTAAGTACACCTCATATGCAAACTCTATGTAAACTATCTACCAAACTTTATATGATTTTGCCTATTTTGCTATAATAATCAGTCTTTCTAAAGACAACGGCATAATTAATAAGCACTGTCTCTTTCTCGTGCAAGACCACGAGGATAATAAACCCAACGACACAAAAATGTGGCTTCAAGGACAGTAAGAGCTCAATCAGTCAGATGAAAGATCGCCTCATTAATATGAGCAGGTAACATTCCTTCTTGCAACAGTCCACAGTCCTGATAACAGACGTTTATTTAACAAGTATATCACAATCAGACCACACATATGGCTTCCACAGCGGTAGAAAGCTTAACCAATCAAATGAAATATATTATCATTATCATTTCTGACTCTTCCTCATGATCAAGACCATTCAAAATCTTGATAATAAATGCCGATCAAATTCGGATAAAAAATATGGCTTCCAGATTTGGCAATAAAATCTCAGCCAATCAGATGCAAGAACAACTCAATAAAATATGTGTATATTGACATTATCGATTTTTTTTTTCAGGATCTTTACGAATTAAGTGAGCACATATTACAGGTATAACGGACGACGAACGCATAGCCATTTCACAAGCTTCCATAGTTTTAGTGCCAAGTAAACTAACAATAGCTGCACACCAAAGAGATATTCCCATTCGTTTTAATAATAATAATAATAATAATAATAATAATAATAATAATAATAATAATAATGATAACAATGAAAATAAAAATATGTAATAATAATCACAGCCAACAATATTCCAACGATGACGCACGTGACATTTTAATAAGCTTTCTAATAGTTATGACCGAAAAATCAGTTGGTCATGCACTAATGTATTTCAAACTTGTGACTGTTACCAGAATTGACGGATAAACAATAGCAAATGCATACTAACTGAGGCACTTAAGAAACAAACACATGAATGTGTGGGTTGAATCTTAATACATTAAATTTTCCAAAAAAAATCAATCGATATTAGTGTTATTCTTCAGATGAAACTACATATTCATCAAACACGAAGATATCGGTAAAATGTTAAAGGAACACATAATGATACGCGAACGCGTATTTAATATTTAATGTACCGACTGAATCATATATAAATGGCGTGCTTGCAAACATTCATCAAAACATGTCTGATAGAAAATACTGACTTGGGAGTTAACGTTTCCATAATAAAATCATGACGCATCAACAGTATTTCTTTTTTCAAAGAAAAGCATCGTGCATAGGTCGTTGGGGGTGGTCAGCTTCTAGTGGAGCAGAGCCAGAGCACGCGCGTCCATAAACAAAACGAATATTAACAAATGCAAAAACAATCACCTATTGGCAACCACTTACTTTGCCATGGGGGTCCCGAATGGTCTAAGGCGCTCACCGCTCCGGATCACTACCATCTAACCGCTGTCTGCGTGGGTTCGAGTCTTGGCCTCGGCCAATATGGGTACGTGAGAAAGCTTGCCAGTAGCTTATTGTGGGTCGGTGGTTCTTCCTGGGGTTTTCCAGGGTTCTTATTCCACCAGTTATACTGGCCGCCATGTATGGTTATATATTCCACCAGTTATACTGGCCGCCATGAAACAGCAAGGCTGCACAAATATTTTGTATCTGGTGTGCCCACCAGGTTTTAGAAATATATGCACCATAATGAACCTCAAAGATGTTAGCCATTGCAATTCAACTGTACATGTTTTGCATTTATTACAAGACTGGTGTAAACTTCTTCTTCGGCTGCCATATAGGTGATGATGAATTTTACCATGGACTCATGAGAAGTATACTGTAGATACTATGTGTACTACGTCATGAGTGACCATGACCGTATTATTATAAACACCTGTATGGGTATTTGTTTGAATTAATCTATAATGTAAAATTTACTAGACACCCACCTCCACAAATCTCGAAACTCCACTTCATTGTTTGCCATTCCTCCTGAGGGTGTTTTGAAATCATCATCTGGATTATTGTTTAGCACTCCACATAACCCTTCTGTTTTATTTACATCCTTCACAGACGGCATGGCGTCTATATTTAAGCTCGAGAAAGAGTTGGGCCAATTCTCAATAGATACAACAACCATTGTTCCTAACGGCATATGTATCTAGAAACAGAAATATCTTTTGGATTATTTTGATTTTTGTTTTAAGAAAGGACATACATGTAAATTTCAAAATTTATGTCGGGAAGAAATGTAATATATGGGTGTCAGAGGCGAACATTTGAGGTATATAATGTTTAGATTAGCTAACATTTATTGTGTATTAAAAATGTTTCATTCATTTCATTCACAAACTACCACGTATACATTCGGATAAATGCTCAGACAATATGTATATTAGAGTTCAAAGCATGCAGTATTTCTTATTATATATTTTATTACAAACATGTTGCAACAATGAAGGAGTCTGCTCCGTTTACACACACACACACACACACACACACACACACACACACACACACACATATATATATATATATATATATATATATATATATATATATATATATATATATATATATATACCACATATATTAAAAAATAACATGCATTTAAAGTGTTGGTATAAAGCAATTTGATATGCCAATATTATTGGTATATCAAATTGTGATTCGCCCATGGCGCAATAATACGCATGCATAAACATTCTCGCGAGCGTCTACAGTTGATTCTATATCAATGATCAATTTCCGCACATTAGTCAGTACTGACGTATGAAAAATAACGATGAAAAGTATTAATACTCCCCGTTTATAAATTAATTCAATATGGTACACAATTTCATCACAATCCTTTCTAACCTCCAATATTTTGCATAACGGACAAACTGCGCAGAAATGTGGAATGAGAGAGAAAAGGAATTTGGGCTGGATTAAAACCTTGAAATAGAAATTACACCAAGTAACCTACAAGAACATGGTTCGTCCTAACGATACGTGTGCACTCTCCTGGGATTTATCTACAGTGTTTATCAATGATACAATGTTGCAAACCAGTAAATTCCTCGGTTACGTGGTACACATACTGTGATATATTTAATGTTATGGATTTTTTAGTTTGTTTTTCTTAAACATACCATAATGTTCTAAAAAATCGATTATTATTATTTAAATATGAAAATGTCCAAAGGCCTGCCTCTCTCTCTCTCTCTCTCTCTCTCTCTCTCTCTCTCTCTCTCTCGACCATAGTAGCAAGATACGGGCTAAAATCTATAAATTGACGAACGTAGAAGATTCTATTTTGTGTCATCCCACGATATCTCTGGACTTACGAATGATGGTAAAAGTTAAGTCAAACCGACCAGAGAGAGAGAGAGAGAGAAAGAGGTTATGGTCGGTTGTACTGTTGCTAAAGCAGAATAATGACTTAGATCAACTGTAAATATTTTAAAATATTTTAATTACCTCTTGTTGGTTCGTCAGTTGGCGTAGTTTCTATTCCACATTAATTTCCATGCGCCGGTATGTGAATGGCGTTCATGTGAATGACGTAGTTATCCTAGTGTAAATAGTCCTCTACTGTACTTTTATCATTAAAACCATCTTTCATGTTTAAATCATAAGTGTGTATTATACTGATATAATAGAAACCAAAAAAGAAAACAATCAACTTATCAATATGCAGAAGTGATTGTAAATAGCCATTAAATGCATAGAACTACATTTTGTAGCGGACCCACTCGGGGATATGAGGAGTTCATTCACTAGGTCAATACACAGCTGCTTGTAGTAAATCTGAACTCCGTTCAAAGGGCAAATATATGTATTTGTATGTGATATAAATAAAATATATGTACAGTATGTACGCTGTATCAATGATATACCACTCGTTGTATAAATTTTTCATTAAACGGAAACTCAGCAAGCTTCGTTTCCTTTTAATGAAAAATGTATACATCTCGTGGTATATCATTGATACAGCGTACATACTATATATATATATATATATATATATATATATATATATATATATATATATATATATATATATAACGCATACATTTTATTCTCAAAGCAACCATTCCATCTGTAACGAATCTTGACATAATTAATGTCAATGAATGCTGGCCTGTTGTGCCCATCTCTATAAAATCCATAACTACACATAGAGAATCAAACACGAACAATAAGCAAAACAAAAAAAAACGAAAATGTGAAGGTAAACAGAGATTATCCAAAGCAGAGACATTTTACCTCGTATTTGTATTCAGATAATTTCCTGACAAGCATCAGTCTCTCCTTGCATGAAACATGCCTTATGAGGACCGGATAGGTGCACACATCGATGACGAATATCTCACCACCAGCTCTGACAGAAACTGCACAGACACATGTAATATCATATGGTACCCAGGCTGGGCTTTTGTAAGCTAAGTAAGTTTTTATTTGAACCTGTAAGAAAGAAATAAGTATTGATTATGTGATGCAATTATTTTAATACTACCACCGTAATTTACGACGAGGAAATGGAAGATTAATTTTGTATCTACGAATACGTGTACCATATGAGTCGAAATTTATTGTCCTTCTTATTTTTATATATTTAAAGACTAGAGTCGTATTATATTTTGTTGTAAGTCATCTGCGATTTTATTAAATAGGATTTGTTATTTTGTACACAAATGTTAAATCGAAAGAGAAACATTTTGCTAATACTCAAGATACCTTCTATTAGCCTTGTCCATTTATTAATACCTATTATAGACTATGGGTAATCAAGACACATTAATATGGAATCTGATGTATCAATTTTATATTAGAATTAATTAACCCAATAACAGTCATTGCAGTCAAGAGAAGTATTTATAAATACTCTGTTTTCTAACTTGAAATATTCAAAACTTAAGAATTTAAATGCTTTTGATACACCAGGAAGAGATCACGAACGTTAAACGCATACTTACTAATTTTATTTTCAATTTAGTATAAAAACGACACATAAGGTAATTTATGAAACAAACGATAGGAAAAGAATATGGGGACTACTAGAGTTTGGCGCATTCATAAATGTATCGTTATAATGTCCATATCACCAGCTTAAACAATTCGGTCCAACTTGAGAGCTTTGGTTTGGAATATCTTTATTTAATTTGAGTTCTTCTTCAACTTTGAGATTTTATATTGCAACAAATGGTGTTTACTTTCTATTCCCGTAAAACTTATATTTAAAGATTTTGTTTGAGTTTCTATTTTTCATTTCCTTTTTTTTTTTTTTTTTTTTTTTTTTTTTTTTTTTTTTTTTTTTTTTTTTTTTCGTTCCTGTTTTATTTTTAAAGCAAGGTTAGATTTGTATTGCGCTTACATAAGACTCATGTTGCACAGATCTAATTTGACACGCTTTATTTCACATTTGGAACAAGATGTATTGTGTTGTTAGACTGTATCACTTGGTCTTCGATCGGTATGTTATTATTTGGTCTGGTTGGAAGTAAAGTTTACCTTAATATTCCATTTTAATGTGTCGCCATTTACATTCATGTTAGAACTCTGGACAATTGAAATTAAGACTTTGATTCTCTACCAAAAAAGAGCTACCGCATCTCCCTTACAGAGACCACGATGGACCTGATATTATCCAATTTGATTTGTGTTGTAGACAAACACGCCTATCTTGTATTAGAGAAACAATGCGTCTTCTATATGAACCTGCTTATTGATATAAATGCATTTGTATATACATCACCAGTCACTAAAAGATAACGGAATGCCTCAATATTTCGTTCCTGTAAGCAAAATCTAGATTACAACAACAGTTATCGATAATTATAATACAATTTTCAAAATGTGCATTCCATATTCGAGGAGGACCAAAACCGATCCAAATCCGAGCAGGACAAAAACCTGTCCAAATCTTTACTCGTACGACTTTTCCTGGACTTTAATAAGTTAATTAATGTGTAAAAACAAATTTATATTACCTCTTGCTTGTAACTTGTGTGTCGATACAGGATAAATTCGCCGGGACTATTTTGGTTTTCGTAGTTTCTGTAAAGTTAAGAGAATTGTCCTATATGAAACAAACAAGTAACTAGAAAAATCCTAAATGTGTATAGATTTATCTTTATCTTTCTAATTGTGAGAAGACAATCACGTGGAGGGCTAGCAATTAAATTCATATCGTTTTTAGGATATACTCCCAAAGAAGTATCAATACAAGATTATGAATATAGTTTTCTTAAAATAGCTGGCTGGTTTGTTGGTGTCTGATCTCACTTTCAGTAAATTATTAACTGTATCAGGCAATGAAAATACAAGCTACGTGCCTTCCCAAAGACACGGGGAGGAATCTGGCCGGGGCTGGCACGGTCCAGTAATGAACTGGCAAAGTTGGATTACTAATTCTTAGAGTATGTTAGTTTAACTTGAATTGCGAAGTCACATTTTACAAACTGTATGAAAGTAAACAAATGTGAAAATGATACTATATAGACTCCTCACCTCTCTCTCTCTCTCTCTCTCTCTCTCTCTCTCTCTCTCTCTCTCTGTTTCAGCGTTTGCAAGCGATGTATCCGGTACAATTCATTTTCATTCCAGGTTTCCGAACTTCGTTTGTTACTGCCGGCAATTATAGTTAATATGAAACCAGGACACACACATGAAAGCATTAAGAGTCTATGTTTCGAAAAGAAAATAATTCGTTCACTTAGACCATTCTTCATTCACTTGCCTATAATTACTGTTGTTTTGTAATCTATGTTCGCATTATTATTATTATTATTAGTAGTAGTAGTAGTAGTAGTAGTAGTAGTAGGATTTTAAGTATAGTAATATGAATTATTTATCCGGGATATAATCTGTAGTTACACCACGTTATATTCAGGTATAGATGGCGCTATTACTCATGCGTTCGTAAGTCAATATCTGCTTTAGTTCGTTCTACAGGAATTTTCAGATTAGGGGTGATCAGCATTCCAATTCGGCTATATTCTGTATACTGTAGTTGCCTCCCTTTAATTTCATAGCAGTATCAAATAAGGGACTCTTCCAGAACTTTGGATGGATATGGCGGATTACTTGTTCACAGACTAGTCTTTTTCAGCATATATTCAATGGCATTGCACTGTATGTCAATACGAATAATGTTTAGAACATTTGTTCCAAACGAATTCGGTAGTTGTAGCTTCATTTCAAGACGCTGACATGAAAAATCAATGAGAAACAGGCGCTGGTATCATGTGTGATGCTGTGCGGAACGAATTATCGGTTGTCATTTGAGCATCGAATTTTCAATCAATAAGGCACGATATCTAAACTTTTCAATCAGTTCCGATAGACTCACAGTCATATAAAGATTTGTAAATCAGCATTTTCTTTTTGTTTCAGCAAAGACTCATTGAGAACACAAAGTGCTTAGGCAGTTAAAACCAGTCCTGTGCTTTGCCAATATATATATATATATATATATATATATATAGAGAGAGAGAGAGAGAGAGAGAGAGAGAGAGAGAGAATTATAAATATACACCAGACAGAACGGAAAGTGCTATTCCTGGATTCTATAGGAGAATGCTTGACAATAGTAGGCAGAATTAATATTTAATACAGATAATACTATCATACAGGTTAGAGAATTTTTAATTCGTACTCTACAGAGATTCGTACCCAGGTACGCAAGTAAACGACACCCATCTCCTGCCTGCACACACCAGTCCATATTCCATCACGACTAAGCAAACATCACCAAAACTGATGAAACTGAGTCGGTGTTATATGCACTCGTGAGTAGCAGACACACTCGCATGAAGACCCAATAATTAATTCTCATGTATCTACACAGTCATTCCGGATTCCTATGAAAGAAATAAAGGTATATAGAATTAATTATAGAGCATTATAAATATACACCAGACAGAACGAAAAGTGCTGTCTCTGGATTCAATAGAAGAATGCTTGATAATAGTAGGCAGAATTAATATTTAATACAAATAATACTATCATACAAGTTAGACGATTTTTAATTGGTACACAACGGAGATTCGAATATATATATGTGTGTGTGTGTGTGTGTGTGTGTGTGTGTGTGTGTGTGTGAGAGAGAGAGAGAGAGAGAGAGAGAGAGAAATAACACCAAACAGAACTGAAAATGCTGTCATTGGATTTTGCATTAGAATGCTTGATACTACTAATAAAAGTTGTATGAATGCGAATGTATAATATTATGATACGGGTTCAGAGATTCGACCCGGGTCCGCTGGTAAACAGTACAAATCGCCTTGCCTGTAAGCACCAACCCCAATACCATTTCGACCATGCATACACCTCGAGAAACCATGCAGACACCTCGAGAAAAAGATGTGACAAAGCCAGTGGTATAGGCCGCCTTCTCTCTCTCTCTCTCTCTCTCTCTCTCTCTCTCTCTCTCTCTCTCTCTCTCTGGACCATTGTAGCTAGATACGGACGAGAATCTATCAAAGGAGGGCGTAGAGGAGTTTCGCTCGAGTCAACCCAGGTTGTCTCTGGGCATGTGAATGACGGTAAAAGTTAAGTCAAGAAACCGGACAAAGGATGAGAGAGAGAGAGAGAGAGAGAGAGAGAGAGAGAGAGAGAGAGAGAGAGAGAGAGAGAGAGAGAGAGAGAGAGAGTTTCATGATCGGTAGTAATGTTATTAAAGCAGAATAATGACTTAGATCAACTGTAAATATATATTAAAATATGTTAATTACCACTTGTTGGTTCGTCATTTGGTTTAGTTTCTATTCCACCTTGATTTCCATGCGCCGGTACGTGAATGGCTTAGCGATCATGTGAATGGCGTAGCTAACCAAGAGTTTCTAGTGCTCTACTTTCTTCAAAAACCATCTTTCATGTTTAAGTCATAAGTGTGTATTATACTGATTTAATCAATGTGAAGAAAAATAGAAACTACAAAAAGAAAACAATCAACTTATTAATATGCAAAGGTGATTGTGAATAGAGACAAAAGGCATAGAACTACATTTTCTAGTGGATACACTCGGCGATGTGAGTTGATTCTCTCGGTCAATCCACAGCTGTCTGTAGTAAATCTTAACTCCGTTCAAAGGGCAAATATATGTATTTGTATGTGATATAAATAAAATATATGTATAGTATGTGCGCTGTTATCAGTGATATACTACTCGTTGTATAAACTTTTCAGTTAAAAGAAACTAGGCAAGCCTCGTTTTCTTTTAATGAAACATTTATACATCTCGTGGTATATCATTGATACATCGTACATACTATTATATATATATATATATATATATATATATATATATATATATATATATATATATATATATATATTAGATGTGTTTGCTTTGTCGGGGGGAGGGAATAGTACAACTTGTTGGGCCTTACCTTTGATCAAAAGTCTTCATGTGGGGATCTAAACGTGCATAACAGTTTTTATAATTCGATGTTGTCTCAGCTTCGATTTGCACCTTCGAAAAATATATAGGGAAGTTTCAGTGTGACAAATACATTATGTATGCGGATACATTATAAACCATTTAAGTTCTATAGTGAGGTCATAGATTGCAATCAACTTTGAGTGTATAGCTTCAATTAAATTTTTTATCTGCATCACATTCTCGTAAAGTCTGAACTCTAAACCTGCCAAAGGATACAGTTATGGGATTATTCAAATACGAGTCCGTATCGGTTGTTTTAATACATTAAACGTTTGTAATCTCAGTATTTACATTTTTCATTGAATTTCTTCCAGTTCAAGAACAAATATTTGAAACGTGTAATTGTAACCATAGAACACAAATAAGTCTGAACGTGCCAATCCAACTTAGCATCTATATCTCTTATTTTTCTGACACTAGCAATATAACGGTAGCTAGTTATGGAAAGAAGAAGCCGTTTAAGTGTATGCACATTAGGTCATCAAATCTTAAAACAATACCAAAAGTGGTGCCGTAGGATTTAAGATTTGAACCGCATTTTGCAGAACTAAATATTCACTGGTACATGACCTAACATTGGTTAGATAGGCCGATAACTTGTAAAGCGTGTGGCTTCAGATTGATTAGTCAGTGACGTCATTTGTACACCAGTGACACCATTGCCAAAGCGTCTAGTTTTGAAATTTCCTTACGAACTCCGGCGACTGGTTCGCAACTTTCCATCGGCACGTCATTGCATCGTGCCAAATATTTTGCTCAGATTGCGTACATTCATTAATATGAGACTGATGTTTGGGGGGGGGGGGGCCGCTAGCACTGGAAATGTGACACAGTTTTCAGTGAAAATCAGAAAGGGCATGAAATAACAGTACACGTCAGAATGAACGGTTAAATATAAAGATACCATATTCGAAGCCAATTGACTTTTTACCAAGTTTCAAAGGTGGCATTAACATTGATAGAGAAAGAACTAATTAATGGTACATCGACTCAGAAACGTTATAACAATATCCAAGCATAACATACCGATCATGGTGACTTTGTTAAGAAGGAATTTATTGAGCTATTGCATCACTTCATGTAGTTTACTGGCCGTTGCGTTAGCGGAGATTAAACGAGCAGGTTGAATATAACGGTGAACACATCTGCATTACGAATAATGCAAATTGATATCTAAATTTTTCCAACAGTTCTGACAGGAGATTAATGTGGTCTTTTTCTTGGCTTATAATGCAAACTGAAATGACACAGCTGGATACGAGATTACTGCAACTTTTTTATCGTGTAGTTTATTCCTTATTTACTGTGTGGTAAACACATGTGAAGAAATATAAACATTTTTATGGTTGAAATTGCATGGAACAAACTAGATTAGAATGTACACACCTATCAACGCATAGGCATATATATATATATATATATATATATATATATATATATATATATATATATATATATATATATACTGTAATCATGACCAAAACATAGGATATTTTTCTCTGATTTAAAGCCATTTATCAAACTGTGACATTAAGTGCAAATTTTCAATATAGTGCCCTATACTACGGTATCTAAACTAATAATGTGTTTTCAGTTGAAGCTATACCCTGAAATATGTAAGGAATATATGTTCCAGAAATTTTAGTTCTCATTTGCATACCGTTATAGAATGGAGGTGATTATCTTCCATAATTGTATTGAGAGTTGTTCCCCTTGGTGTCTTCAATAGCAGAGTAAACACAGATATGTCCAGGTTGTAGTCATTCTTGTCTTTTGTCGTGATTGTCATATTCGTTATGTTGTAAAAGAAAATTCCATCTTGCCAATTCTCCCAAGTTGAACCTTGGATATATGAACCGCACGTTTGGCTTCCTACAACGGAGACACTGGTAGCCTGGCAGTTATAGGAATCAAGATCATCGTACATAGAGATTTCAAGAAAACACCCAGGATCGTTTACATGTTGCACTTTAGCACACCCAAACGGTACTGTGGACTTCAGCTGTACGACTCCTGTTTGTCCCTGCTTTATTTTGATGCTCGGCGATAGGATCTAGATAGTTAGTATATAATGTTATTTAGTATATCGCACTGAGATTCTGTCTAATAACTTTTGGTACAAAAGCTTTAATCAAGCAACTAAAATGAAAGTAATTAAAATTTTCAAATGCCTACTGTTGAAACGGTGTATAAATATTAGACATAACAAATGATGAAAACTAAAACACGAAACACACAGATTTGATCAGAAATTATGTCAGGTTATTCACTGGGTGTACAAATAAAAGCGTATTGTCTGCTTGGAACACTTTTTAATAATAGATTGATTCCCCTTACGGCTTACTTCATAATTGACAATGTGCGGGATTCCTGAAATATTAATGTCACGAAACAGTGAATATTTTCACGATGACACATGAAAACTTATGGAAGGAACTAACTGTGTATTCGCCATCCCGTTTGTTATCATTTAGAGAATTGTATTACTGGGGAGGTGAATAACAAAGAGAGCTGTTCAATGGGATTTTAAGAGAACATCACTCCGTAACACTTAGTGTATTATCAATAATCATAACACGGATATCGTCGTAAAGAGATAAGTTGAACACTATATAAAACGAACAGTTCAAAAACAAGTAATATCTATTCAATTAATACTTAGTCATGTTCTGGATTTGTTGATAGTGAGTGGAACAATATGTGCTTTAGTTGCTTCTTCTGATAAATCAGACCCATCTAGTTGTTAAAAAGTTATTACCTGTATTCCTACCCAAAACCCTGGGCTTGTTGTCATGTTTCCTTGAAAACCATCGACACTCTTGCTTGCACGAACACCGCATTTTATCTATAACAAGTAGGGCACAGACAAAAATCACTATGTTTTCTTTGGAGAACTGGTACGAATGGGTTTAATATGGCACGACAAGTTCTCCTCCCGACTTGAAATAAAACACCAGTGCTGTTTTGTATTTATTATATATTCGCCCAACTGTCCCCAATTACGCTTTCCAAATATATTTAGCCATACAGTGTGCATGTATTTGAGAACCAATAAGAATTTTGGATCCAGTATGTCTAATAATACAGTTGCACGGATGTCAATGACAACACCAATTTTGTGCCTGTAAATGCCGGTAAATGTGACAATATGTGAGATTTATTGTTGCGACATTTATTATTGATCCTGGAACTAGAAATGTCACAAATTGTAAGAATTAATTTTCAGCAGGTACAGCTTCAACCGTAGATATTATTTTATTTCATATAAACATTGTTTATGTGTGCATGGAGTTACTCATATGAATTCCTTTGCAGAAATAATACAATCGACTGCGTCCTTCGTTTGTCCGCTTGCTTGTGTTTTGCATTTTGATGCATGTGCATGTGTATCCTTCACTTAATATACCTATCTTTTTCTCTCGTATAATTTCATATGATGATTACTACATCTACATTTATATTATTATCAGACGCCCCTGATAAACATGGTTAAACGTTTAGGTGGCATAAGGGACATTGAGCATAGCACGTGTGGAGCATAAAGTAAATTTAGCATGGGAATGGCAATCCGGGCCCAAAACGGAAATTTAACACGGGAATATCAGTCTGGATCCAAACTCGGATTTAACATGGAACACTGGATTCAAACTAGAATTTAAGATGGAATTGACTTTTTAATCCAAAAGACAATTTATCTTGCGGATTTCACTCTGGAACCATAAGGGAAATTTAAGATGAGAATGGCACTGTCGACACAAAACGGAATTTACACGGGAATGACAGTATGGACCCTAACAAGAATTTTACATAAGAATGGCAGTCTGGGTCATCTAAATGTAATGAATGTGAAATTCCTGACACACAAGCATTGCGCGCGCGCGCGTGCGTGTGTGTGTGTGTGTGTGTGTGTGTGTGTGTGCGAGAGAGAGAGAGTTAGTGTGTGTGTGTGTGTGTGTGTGAGAGAGAGAGAGAGAGAGAGAGAGAGAGAGAGAGAGAGAGAGACGGGTATGTTAAAGTGTGCGAGAGAGAGAGGTAGCTTAAGGTGGATATGTGTGACATCTTGTTCATACTTTTTTAAAATAATAATCAAATCAATACACACAGACTAACGTTTTGGTTATTTTTTCTTTGTGAAATTTCAATACATTCCCATCATGTTGCCCTCAACTGCCATTTCCATGTTAATTTCTCTGTCATCGCTATGTAAACTTCTCGTTTGGTCCAGAGTGTTAATTCCCATGTTGAATTTACCTTTTGGTCCAGAGTGTTAATTCCCATGTTGAATTTACCTTTTGCTCCAGAGTGTTAATTCCCATGTTGAATTTACCTTTTGGGCACAGAGTGTTAATTCCCATGTTGAATTTACCTTTTGGTCCAGAGTGTTAATTCCCATGTTGAATTTATGTTTTGGGCATAGAGTGCCATTCGCATGCTAAATTCTCTTGAATGTCATTCCCATGTTAAATTTACGTTCAGTCTAATGTCCCATTCCCACGTTAACTTTCCGTTTGAGTCTAATGTCCCATTCCCATGTCAAATTTTCAAATGGGTTCAGACTGCCATTCCTATTTTAATTTTCTCTCATTTCCCATAAATTCTGCCATATTAGATGTCCCTTGTATCCCTAAAACATTTCACCCTGTTTAACATGGGTTTATAATAATAATTTAATTTTGGTAGCCTTTCTGGTAAGGCTCTCTCTTTTTCTCAGTCTCTTTTTCACAAAAACAGTCACACTTTTACTGGGAGACATATACACGCACAACCACACTTGAGCTTTCCTAAAGAGTGTATTATATTATTGGTCGGCATTTGTATAAGAGATTGCGTAGTCAGAGCACGCACGAGCGCACAAGACATGCGCCCTGACGTTGTTGTTAGAAAGTGTAGACAGTAAAACCATGCGTCTCCGTAGACAGAAACAGTTTGTCAGTGCTAATACAAAATTTTCGTTTTGGAATTATAGGCAGAAGGGTACAGTTGTTTTACAACTTAAGATCATATGAATGAATGTGTGAGTCAGTTTTATGTAATTTAAGCGTATATTAAAAGGTCATTCTCCCCATTATATGTCTCAGGCATTATTGGAAGTGAATGATGATTTATCTTATCCTTTTGTTATATTTTCAGCAGCATTTTGCATAGAAATAAATGTTGCTTTCTTGTTTCCTTGTACCTCATTCAGAGTTATACTAGTTCCCTGCCTTTTCGGAATTTCTTGCGAATATTCTGTTAAGTGTTGGTTTATATCAATTTTAGCAGGAGCATAGTTTGGCAAGCCTTAAACCTTGAACTTGGAAGCACACGGAAATCACGTTAAATATTAAACGCTAAACAGATAGATATATAATAAATCTATTATATCGATATTACTTTTGAATAAAGATATTTAGAATCACCGTCCTCGGTGTTGTGAAATTATGGTATTGAATTAATAAACAGGTTATTTTTCTAGTCAACTTCTTTATTGTAGACGTATACATAACATTGGCATAAAAGTTCTCATTGTCCAAAACACTTAGCCAATACTTTGCAGCGTAGATTGCGTTTGCTTAAAATTTAAGGAAATTGTGGAGAAACAATCATCTTTTTCCATCTACTTAATTAAGACTTATTCGTCACTGTATCAATTTCAGAAAATTATGTTCACAAAATATGTTCTAAATAAATCTATGAAAATCTCATATCGTACTTCGACTGAATGGAAAGACAGTTATGCTTTCTTCAGCACCCTTAATTTATATATATATATATATATATATATATATATATATATATATATATATATATATATCAAACGTCACTTACTGTTATGTCAAGCTTGTAACCTCTCGATACGAGTTCATCTTCATCAAGATTTGTATCTGCGACATGCGCATAGGATTTTGGACCTTTGGTTAATATTCCGACTTCATTGACATACCTGGAGTAAAACAATTTCAAAGTGAAGATGTGCAAAAAGGGAAAACGTAATTCAATGAAAAATATTAAAATCCGGAATACGATTGGGAGCAGCTATGCCCCCTGGTGATATTGAACAGGTATGCAGTATGAACCTTGTCCTGATCACTGGGATTTACTTGTCACTTATAGCTAGTGATGTGTTCCTGACAATTCGCGCTGTTGGTCCAACTGAATAACAGACACTCAGCTGGTATAGCTACAAGACTTTACTATTTTAACTAATACTTGTTAGTCATGTAGAGGCCTTGCTTAGAGCCTCAGGAATTTATAAACGGCGGACATTGTCAATGGTGAGCTTTCCAGCTGAAAATAATTCCGCCATAGTGGAAACGTGCACTGTCCAGTTACATGAAACGATTAGCCAATTGGCATCTTACTTATCAAACAGTCTGTTCCTCAAACGTTAGATTTTATCCGGTCTATATGTGTGATTCTCTGGATACAGAATTGCACGAGGAGTGAACGTAAACCGTCCTATTTGTTAATAATCGTAAATATAGTCTTCTGGGAAAGATTACATTTGTAAAAGTCTTAGTTGCGTAAATACACTAGATTGCATCTTATCGAACTTACTAAATTCCAAGCAATCGCCGACCTATATTACAATGTTATTGCTAATAATAGAAACTCGTTGTAAGGTTTTATTAAATAACAGCTAATGTAACTATCAGTAACCTACAGTGATTCATAAATGAGCAAATATTCACACAATTTTGTCTTGCCAAATGCAACTGCTGCAGGATTATTTTAATCCATTAGATAATCCAAGATACCAATTGTTTGATAACCTTAAACAATGACAACTTTTGCACACATTTAGTCCATGTAATACAGATACCTAGGGTTGGATACGATTGAGAAGTCATGTGACCAAGGTATGGTGCATGATATGGCTCATAGCGAGGAACGGGCATGGAATTTTAAACTTTAACATTAATAATTATTTGTGTGGCCTTTTATAGTTCAACACTTGAATTGACAAAACTGGTAAATCTGAGAATTTACTCGATCCTTTATCGTCAAATATCTCCAAAAGAGTCTACTATAATTACGCGATATTTTCATCCTCAAAATAATCGTGGAAATTTCGAAACTTTTCCATTCAGTGGAACTAAGATTCCCATCGATCGAGTTTCGAGTAACAATATATTAGAAACTGTTACGGCTTTTAGGCCAGGTACATAACTGTCTTATGCACGAAATGGAGGAATATAGCTTTTGATACTTCGCATTATGGTCATTATCATAATTATCATTTTTGTAATACATATCACCGTCATTCATTTCTAGAATCATCGCTTTCGTTGTCTATGTCCCCTACGTCGTCGGCATTATCAACGTTACTGCTATGACAAATGCCACACATATTCCATAAATACACTATTCTTACATATGTAACAGAGAAGTCTACCTGATTTCCTAACCTTATTTTTCTTATCTCAGTCTCGTTGTCTCAGCCCGGTTGTCTCAGTCATGGTGTCCATGCGCTAGGAATTACATTTAGAAAGACGAAACCCTTGTCTTCTACTGTACCTGACGGAGTTGTTATAAGGTCAAAGAAGAACAACAGCAACAACAGATATATAACAAAACGAACTTCACTCATAAAGCAACATAAGGTCTCCCCAACTTTGATAACACACCATACAAAACATTTTAAGGCACACACACACACACACACACACACACACACACACACACACACGGTAGAGGTATTTGATAAATTTCATAAATAAACTAGTATCATATAACCCAAAACTGCAACGGTCGTCAGTACTGAACACCTGTATAAACTCTTTGAATCCTTGCTGCTGAGCCAAAACACACCCTCAACTTTACTAAACATTGTGTGGAGTACAGGGGAAGAGTGAAGAACACGGAAATATCAACTGGGGTGGTATCTCTTTAAAGCAACATTGCGAAATAAATTTAGAATTTTTCGGGTTGAGCGAAAAACACACGACGATAAGGACAAGGGAGGACGTAACAAGCACAAACAATGAAAAACTAGCAGACAACACCGTGACGAACATAGTAACGAATCAGTCTTAATTAATCGATGGAAAAAGATGATTGTTTCTCCAAAATTTCCTTAAATTTTAAGCAAACGCTATCTACACTGCAATGTATTGGCTAAGTGTTTTGGACAATGAGAACTTTTATGCCAATGTTATGTATACGTCTACAATAAAGGAGTTGCCTAGAAATAAAAACTGTTATTAATTCAGTACCATAATTTTACAACACCGAGGATGGGGATTCTAACTATCTTTATTCAAAGTAATTTCGATATAATAGATTTATTACACATATATCTGTTACTACTAACTCTGACAGCGGTTAGCGTTTACTTTTTAACATGATTTCCTTGTGCTTCCAAGTTAAAGGTTTAAGACTTACCAAGCTACGCTTCATGGTACAAATGATATACATATCACAGGACACAAAATCCAAGCTCTCTCAAGACCTACAGCAAAGCCGGCAACAACCAGAAATGTGTTCTGTTAGACCTAGTTCTTCAAACACTTCCAATCCGCCCAGTTCCATCAACCGTAATAATACAATTGCAAACGAAACCTCCTACATTGACCTATCAGAGTGGCTCATTTATCAGTCTGCATTGCTATTCCACAAAAATGATTTCCATGTAGCGTATAATTGCACTATTAATAGCACCATTAACCATATTTCCAGGACAAAAAATATAAATTTCTAACAAAATCATAAATTAGAAATCACATCACTTTCGTTATACACTTCGTTACAGCTGTGTAGCTAGTATTGTATCGTACCATTGGCCACATTATACCTTTTTCTAAATTAGAACTGATGAAAGTTAAAAGTTATCACTATAAAAGATAATAATTACTTATTTCACTTTCAAATGACATCCATCGATTAAATTTGATAATAGAATAATATTATCAAATGTCTTTATGTTTCTATATGCTCATGCGTAGAACTTTTATAATTAGGGTTGACAAGTCATCCAATTCCTTTGTTAACATCTTCGTAATGCGTGGTTTTAACAATCAATAGCACACTGCTCCAGACGCACATGGTGAAATACTTCCAACACGTAACAATTATTATATCTTTTTATTTTCTCAGAGCGGCGTATATAGTTAGATTTTATTAGATAATTATTCAGATTTTTATAAAAGACTATCAGACCTGATGACCTTTATATAAAGTGAGAGGCAATAATAGTACATGATTGTATATGAGTTGAATGTGCTAACTGTATTGCAAAAGTGCATGTTTATTTTATTTTGATTGCAAAACACGTTGTGATTAAAAAATAATCTATGTCGGTGTTTGTACAAAGATAAGGAATCCCAATGGCGGGGATGCATCATTTGTCTCCCCACTCGGAACGGCTTCGCCGGGAGATAAATAACGTAACCACTTTACTGGAATTTCCTTGTTTCTGTGCAGATCCCAACATTAATTATATTAATCTTTGTTTACCCGCAAGCCATCGCTGAAGCTTTCTTAGCTTTTGGCCTATTCCGTTCTCCCCAGTATTACCTTTTTATCCTGCCGTAAAGATTGAAAAGAAATTACAAAGGTTCATAACGTGTCAAACTGCGTGAAACATTCAGAGAAGAAAACTTGTTTGTCAATATATGTTTTATAAACGAGTGAGTTCTCGGGACGCTGTAGTAAAACTGCCCCAGCACTATGGTTTTACGTTTTCTCTGGTACACACGCAATAGCTTACCATAAAACTTTATAAAATAGTGTTTCGTTTGCGCTTTGGTTGAATTCACACGAGAAGACAAGCATTGGTTTCTTGTATACGTCTTGTGATCCAACTATGGGTTTGTCAATATAGGTCAGGTGATGTTTCACTGCTGCTGATGCTGGCTTGAACAGAGGGGCGTCTTGCAAATCTTGCAAAAAGTGAGACAGAAAACGCATTATCTCATCATTTATCTTGCGGACAACGTGACAGTGTCTATACTATATAGAACAAAAGAGCATTTTTTAAAACTAAATTTGTTTTATTTATAATAACTGTTCATGAAACAAAAGTAGAATATAGCTTAATGCGCCATTAAATCCGTAAACAATTAAAACACAATGCATCCTGACTATCTGTCCTCTGCGAGAGACAGAAAGTAAATGCATTGCTGCACTTGATAAACTACATAACTTATTTAAAAAATGTACATTTGTTATATAACATGGGTCTCCTTTGCAATTTAATATGTGAGCATATAGACGTTAACGAAACAATACAATTATAGTCTGGTAATTCCTTGCACGCTTTCTCTTTATGTGCATGTACTGCATATTTTGATTTCCTGCTTGCGAACCTTTTATGCATATTTTTTCGAATTAAAATGGTTTTATAATCCTCTTCAAAACCTGAAATAGGTTTATCTATATTTATCCGTCCTACTAACGATGCATGCCGGGAACAGAGTGAAATTGGCGGGACGATGGTTTAGGAAACGAATTTAAAAATGCAGATATTAAAGATTACGTTGGAAATTGAAAAATATAAACATGTTTTGTGATGTATATAGCACAAAAACTTCATTTATACGTAATAGCAGTATCTCACAGCCACATTTAATATTAAGTTAACGTTTACAAATAATTTTTATGCCTGATATAATCAATTTATCATATTTTACAACCCATACTAATCCAATTTATTTCGAACATAGCTTCTTTATCTCCTGAAAATACTTTATTGAAGATTATTTAGTTCTAGTTTCGATAAGCATACACTTTGGACACTGAAGCGTTATAATATATAATTCAGAAAACGGCTTTATACTCTTTTGCGGTCAGCATGTTAAAATTTCCTAAAACAAAGCAATGCCTTTTAATATTTACCTGGTATATCAGGTAGAGAATCTGAAATGGAATAACATAAAACGTGTTAATAAGGCAATAAACATGATTAATGTTTGGTTTATATACTTTGCTGCAATGTGTGCAAGTGTGTTTATTTCAACCAAAGTTTCCTCCAATTTAACTCATTCTTGCGATAGATATGAAGATATCTCATTGTACAATATATTTTATAAATATCTGAAACAGGAATAAGTTTCATTTATTTATCGCACTCATACAGGAGATATCAGAAAAATATCCAACATAATTTTACTAATTTTGTATGAATATTGCAATCATCGCACAAAACAGTTTTAGGCTCCAAAATAAATCAGGATATTTTCCCTCAATTAATTGCAAACAAGCAATGACAGCGTAGTTTACATGTCTGTCACCAAAATGAGACCTGAAAAGTTTGTTGTCATTTTCTCCTTATCTGGAGCACGCTTTCTCTTCTCTTCTGATAAGTGTTACAATTACATCATGGATTTATTGACTATCCTATATCTTATATTTGCTCATAAAACTGTAAATAGTAGATTATGAAATCAACAGTTTTCTCAGTTACAATTTCGTCAATGCAACAAAAATCTCATTCGTCTGCGCATGCTGAATACTGTGTTTTGGTTCCTGGTTCGGTTCATCGAGTGTAGAAATAACATCTTGTCAGAACTGGTTATTTGGTAAGTAACTGTTCTATTTTCCGTGTTTCATTTGTGCAAAAATACATTTGAAGCAACAGCATTTTTTGACCGAAAGCGGTCATGAATGGTAATCTACAGAATAAATTCATACGACAAGACTTTAGAAAATCCTGTGAATAACCTTGTTGCAGTGCACAAACAACGTCTCTACTTGCACTTACAGTGGCATATATATATATATATATATATATATATATATAGAGAGAGAGAGAGAGAGAGAGAGAGAGAGAGAGAGAGAGAGAGAGAGATTTTGTTATAAAGAGGAATGAACTGCAACAGTTAGAAACACAAATATGTTAGTTCGATGATGTCAACACCATCCTGAATATTAGCTTAAAAGCATCTACAATTGCAATAATTGAGGATAGACACGATATAAGTTTCGAACGGGGTTAATGCCTTACCTCCTCATGCAGAATTGCCAATTATGTGTAATCCTTTAGGTTTTCTCCCCGTGCGGCTTCGGGTTTTAGTATAGGCCTGATGCATCCTCATTGCTTGTCGTAATAGACGACTAAGTGAATAAAACCTGTTGTCCGTGGGTACAACCGGTGTCGAGGGAGGAAAGGATCTTGCTAACTGTGAGAACGGGAGACCCATGAGTGGATCCCTGATGCAACACACTACTTTTGCCTTTGCTTCTTACTAGATGGGTGGTCGGAATGGGCCTGATCTCGACAAATCGGCTTGTCACGCCGACTTAACTTGCTTTTCTGATTTTCTCTTTACCTTTATTTTCCTTGTACCTCTCTTGATACCACCGTTACCCCATCAATTTTCCCCTTTATTTTTCCTCCTCGGGAAACTTTCTGGCAGTGGATGCTTAATCAGTCAATCGGAAGGTATTTCGCCTGCTGAGCATACCAACTCTGTATCCCTCCTACATGACCAGTGTTCATTGTTAGACTCTTGGCTGGATGTGTGAGCACGGATGGTGAATATACTACAAAAATGTAATGAAAAATCAGAACAAACATCAACTGAAAACAGCAAAACCACTGACAGACTGAGACGGTGCAGCATGTGATGTCGATTCATTTCCATGCTTCATGGTGATTCAGTCCATGGACGCATCCAGACCACTTGACGCGCTATCTCCATTTGCATTTAAAAAGACTATACCAATAACCTCTTTTGCTCACTGAATTAATCTGAGGGCCTGATTCGCTTCCTTGACTTGTTGTGAATCAGCGACACAGAAATCATCGAAGGCATGAAGAACCAAGATGTCAACACCCATTCGACTAATTCGTATCCAACACGGAGGAAATCTGCAGGATAACATCACCATCATATTACCATCAACACACCAAAACTACCTGAGAGAGTAAAAGTTGGATATTGGTGGGTCAAGACTGAGATATACATATCAAGATCAGCTAACAGACTTACGGCCACCACGACCACAGATGCTCCACAATCCACGTGTGTGGCCGATGCTGCGACGCTTCCAGTCAGGAACGCGAGTGTAAAGTCATCACACACTGTTTAAAAGCTAGAAAAGAACATCAAATCAAAGGGTTGCGAAACCTGGAAACATGAGCAGGAACTTCACTGGGTAAATTGCATCAAAAATATTCCCTGTACATAGGCGGGAAACATGGTAGAATCTGGAACCTCTCTACATTGCACAACCTTCTCAACTAAAGTAAAGACAAGTTCGAAGATAACAAATGATGCACAGAAATGAACATGTCTACTTGATGCAGCAATACCTTCCAATATTCCTTATTTTAAATTTCAAGCAAAAAACACAGTTTCCACATAGACAGCATTGTATAATGAACCGAGAGCACAATCACGAAAAAACAAAACAAAAAAACAAAAAGAAACTAAACCCGAAAAGGAAGCACAAGGAAGAATCAACGTATAAAGCTGCAAATTAGGTTTGGCGACTTGGAGGACATGGATGCGGAAGAAACTGCTCCGTGTACTAAAGGAGTGTACAGTGGAAACATGATCAACAAAGGCGCACCAGCAATGAAGCTGATGCCAAATGATTGTGTATGGATAGAGAAGGAACTAGACGGCTATGCACTTCTGTATTCAGCATTTATTTCACGCAGCTGTAAACAAAATTTCAGTGTGGCTCATAAGACACATTTTTGGTGACGTTTTCACGTACTCGCTCTTTCATAGTGTAATGCATGCCCGTCAATGACTTGCCAACCCTGACGAGTCAGTCTCAGTAAGGAAGGTGAATTTTTTTCCGTAAGATTGACCAGTTTTCAGTAAGGTGTAATAAAATGTCAATAACTGCTATTGTAAAGATGGAAAACGTAATTAAAAGTTCGACGCAGCGACGATAAACATTATGATCAACTGAAAAGTTTGTAAAGTACGCGGAGACTTTATTTACCACTGGTACAGTTGCACAAACTTTAGTTCCAAACCCTATTCAACTCAATGGCTTGTTGGCATCTTTCAACTTGACGTAAACTGGAAATTCTTTCTCCATTTCACATGACGACAGCAATCATATCTCCCGCCAAGAGACACTCAAATTGGCATATGATGTCCAATAAGCGTAATTGTGACCTTTCCAGCTTTTATTCACAAGAATCTGAATATTCCATTTTATTCCTCTGTGTTGATTATTAACACTTTTCTAGAGGCTTATTTCCCGATCGTCTTAAACATGCATCACTTTCTGGATGTCATTTAAAAAAAGTTCTATAATCAACAGTTTGATCATGCAGACGCTTGGCATAAACAAATAGGTGCATTTTAAAGCATCAAGGGCGCTGCTGTAAAGTTAGTCGGGTTCCCTGACTAATTTCATTAATTCTAATATGAAACCCGGATCCGAATCCAACACGGACGAACCTATTATCCAGATGTTTCGGCAACGAATTTGTTTCCGTAGTTTTTGCTTGCATGCCGTAAGTCAGTATTTTAAGTGGAATTTTCGTAAGATTTACGGCAAAATCGTAAGGGTTGGCAGGTCTGACAGACACCGTCACGCAAATATCTTGATAATTAAATATAATAAACGATTGAGATCACAGTGGCATTTGAGAACGTTTCTGCATTCTTCTCCTACTGTAGGTAACATTCAGGCAGTTAAATTGACTGTAACTTAGTACGATGTTTATTATTGTATTTTTATTTTTTTTTCTTTAAAATTTCTTTTTATTATTTAAAGACTCTGCCATCCACGCGATATTATTAATTAAACACCAAATTATTTTCTTGTCAGTGATGACGATGAAATATTATTTGATTATTTTTAGGAACATGAGCAATTAATATTTTCTTCGACTCATTTAAATGTAAATACTTGCAACATATTATTTCAGCACCTTGATATTTTCGCTGCATTCAAACGCCTTTAAAGCTTGAAGGTTTCAATTAGTAAGAAGCATCTTATTTTTAAACTAAAACAATGGGTGTGCATTGAATAAATTTAATAATCCAGAACCGTCAAATTCATTATAACTCATACTACTGAATGTTAGTTAAACTATTGATATCGCCTTCTTTGATTTGTATTTAAGCCATAGATACAGCCTTCTTTGAAGGGTATTCAAGTTTTACATACCGCCATCTGCCCACAAGCAGTTATCAATAAGCATCGTTAAATATCATGAAGACATAACAAAGGTCTCACTCGCCGTTTCAATTCAGTCCTCGACAAATGTAATTAATTAGACAACAAGTTGGCTCCTAATGATGTTATAAGCCTTGTAGTAATTGATTTTGCAATTGTTTAACCCTTAATAAAAAATTGTATTCTTAGTGGCCAGGATCTAACAGGACAGCACTATTAATGCATCACCAGGATTCAATATAGTCTGGGTAAAAGGCACATTTTTTTCTCTGCCCCGCCCCTACCCGGCTGCGCTAAAACATCCAGCTGTAAAAAGATGTTTCATATCGAAGCAACTTCTAGAAGGAGCTGGAGTTCTACCTGTGGTACAATAAATAAGTGTACTGGTGTGATTAGTAATGTTAATAGGCCGCGTAGCACAAGGCGGAGAGCCCTTCGACAACAAGCACCATCGTGTATTTTGCTGTTCGGGCGAGGGCGTGTAGTGGTCACAAATCTTGGGCATATCACCGAGTTGCGGGCCATCACCTGTTATTTGCTAGTCGCCAGTTTGGATGCGCGCGCAGATTCTTCAACGTCCTGGAAAATATGTTCAGCCAGCTGTTCGCTTTGCTTTCTTTCATTAAGGTAATCCAGAAGCTGCGCAGCCTATGCAGCATGGAGGTCTTCCATAACCACGTGGTAACAATGCGTTCTTCTTTGGATCTTTTTTAAATATCTGAGAGAAGATGTAGTTTATCCAGAGAATGATAGGGCGTTAACTAGTGCCGATCTGACCATGAAAGCAGCAGAGGTCATTAGGCTGCCCTGATCACGTTATGAGGAATGACGCCTTATTTATAAGGAATGTGCGTTGCTTTCGGGCTCAGAGTTTTGATGGTAACTGCCATTTATACAGTAACTATGTCTTGCGTTTTAAACATATGAAGGAAGTTTCATCTATTCTAAATTATAGCTTGTGTGCAATCTATTTTCTTCAAGTATTTTAACCAACATGTGTACAAATTATTCACCCTAAATTATCATTTATTGTTTAGTTACCCATTACACACATACTTTACGTTCGCCATTGATAGGGAACCTTCATATTTTATTCTCGCCAACTCATCGTTTTGCGTTTGTCCTTGTATCACTCGCTATATAGCCTTTCAATGCTGGTGCGCCGTAACACCACATTCAGTCAGCCTCCGAAACCTGCGCCGGGTTCAAAGGGGCTATAACTCGTACTTTACATCTACTTCTACCCAATTTCAATTTACTGAGTAAATCATTCTTATCATGCTACCACCATGTACATGTGTTGTCTTTGGGGTTTGATTTTTCTTATTACCGTTACAAACTTTGAAAGATCAACACTGTGATTGACCACAGGGCCGAAAAAGTTATCATAATGGGGTGGCCATTTCAAAGTTGATAACTAGCGCGATCATGATGTAAATAGAATAAAGGGAAAAAAAAAGAATTTAAAAGAGAACAGTTGTAAGCCAGCTTCATAGGAAATACTTATTGGCTAACATTTTAAAATGTCTCTGTGAGGCTGTGGAAGCCCCTCCCCCGCCCCCCTTCAAAAAGAACCCAACAGTTTCACTGCCAATTCAAAGCCGACATTCGTGCCATGACGATAATACAGACCTCCAAACTTTAATTTAGCCCCAGAACAAGAGTGTTAATCTTGCTTGTTGGAACTAATAACGTAAGACTTTAGACAGAGAAAGACATTCTATAGTACGCTTACAAAAATAACAAAAGTCTCACTCCTCAGTCGTGTAAGAGCTGATAGATCATACAAACGCACACATGCACGGACAGGCAAGATAACATAAATGCAACCTTTCATCAGAATGTCGAGGATTTATTATAGATCAGTGACTTGCAAAACATCATGCTTAACAAAAATAAAACACTATTAAAATAGGACCACATCACTGAGCAAATAAGGAAATGGTCTGCTGGTATTACAGGGGCGCCCCCAGAATTATTTTCCCGGGGTTGGGGTGGCAAATATGTATTGGTTCACAGTGAAGTGTTACGGATGTAGGCCAAAACAATTTTGGAGGTGAAATCCGGGGACGGGGTAATCACGCTCCACCCTCCTTGCCCTATGAGCCCATGGGTGGTACCAACACTAACATGCTTTAATAACAACATAAAACAATAATTTAAGAATGTGAAAGACGTCTAAAGAAACGTGCATAGTGAAATAGACAGAGAATGAGATATATTCATAGGGCGAGAACAATTCGTTTAAAATCAGATCAGCACTGTCCATAGGAAAGTGAAGATGTGATTTTAAGCAGACTGAGGACGAGACAGGGGACATTTATTGATGTTTAACTCACCGAAACAGTAGCCACTTGTAGAAGAGGTTGGCCTTAATTTATAGACGTTATATGTTCCACAGTTTAGTACTTGAATAGTTTGCTGTACCGCACAGTATTCAGTAAATGACATAATACAGGCTGTTCGGTTGACAAGGCCTTCTTGTTCTCCAGGGTGTGTGCCTACAAGATGAAACAAATACTGCGTGACTCAAAGGCTGGGCCGGATTAAAGCATTACAAGGCCCTAAGCACTGAAAATATTTTGCCCCCCCCCTCCCCGCCCATGTGAAACTCGAAAAAACAATACTAAAAGCTAAAAAAGTGGGAAAATGCAAGTGTTGCCAACATTCCAAAATCAAAATACTCGTACATGCAGATCGAAATGTTCATATATAATTCATTCAATTTTTATCACCAACAATTAGTTTCATTTTTTTATTCTGGTACCCCTGTTGGGCTGGTGCCCTAAACACGTTCTTAGTGTGCCTAATGGGTAATCCGGCCCTGCTCACAGAATGGCAGTTGTCATTTAGTTGCACTTAATTATCTTGCAATTCGCTCTTCTCCCTTTATTCTGTATAAATAACTACAATTTTATTAACATTTATCTTACAAATAAGGACTCATATATATGATGCACGGGATTGATATTGTTATTTTCATTATCATTTAATAACAACTTACGAAATATTATCAAGTATTGTTTGCTTACTATTTACGGAGGGGGGGGGGCGTATTAGGCTCATCATGTTCGCCTTTTAGCAACTGATAAGAAAATATATTAAGAAAGAAAATATATTAAGAACCAAGAATAATGTACTAACCATTCATCCATACAGGAAAATAGGTACCACAGATACCAATTTGTAAACTAGTGTAGTTAGTAGGCATTTTCATTTTCCCGACGTTGTAGCATTTGTAGATTGTGTTTCCGTCAAACACATACGGTTCATTCGGAGCTACTTTATAGTTTCGCGCCCTACGTTCCAGATCATGGAGAGTGTCGTTCACAGTGTTGCATATACATTCCTGACCTTTGGGTAAGAGAGAAAATACATTTTACATATTCTCGAAATGTGTAAACATGGATAAATGCACATGTATGTATGTATGTATGTGTGTATGTATGTATGTATGTATGTATGTATGTATGTATGTATGTATGTATATATGCATGCATGTCTTTGGATGAATATGTTGATCTACTTTGAACAAGCAATCTAACGGTTAACAACATAACACCTTGTGATGAAATATTTACAATAAGGCTATCTTGATTAGGTTAATTTCTCACAGATTTTACATTCCAGTAAAAGCAACTTTGACGACGCATCGTTAAGTTAACTAAAGTGTTGAAAAATCAGTATATCAGTAATATTTTAGTTATCAATGATATTCATATTACTTTAGTTACCGTTTAAGAAAATAAATGTATGCATTAATAAATTAATATGAACAACGGCTTCTAAATAAACTTTGGCTAAGACATACCATAGGCGATTTGAAGTGCGTATAAGAAGAGCACAAGCACCATACAGACCCTCATCTTTCGTCGAAATTTAATAGCGCTTTATGCTTACTTTCGGTGTATCTGAAAATAACATACATCACGGATAAATGCATAACAATTGAACCTTTCCGTGTCTTACATGCACCATAGAAACATCACTATCAATCACTACATTCTGACGCCACCCAACATGGTACATTATGAGATGATACTCTTCATCTAATATATTAATTCTAGTATATAGCATTATGACGTGATACTCTTCATCTAATATATTAATTCTAGTATATAGCATTATGACGTGATACTCTTCATCTAATATATTAATTCTAGTATATAGCATTATGACGTGATACTCTTCATCTAATATATTAATTCTAGTATATAGCAGGGTATCTCGACAAAGAGAATCTATGTTTGGATTTGCACCGAGACAAGGAAATCCTACCACGGGGGAGACAAAAAAAATGTAACCGCGCTACTGGAATAACCTTGTCGTGATACAAACACCTACATATATTATTTTTCTCATCCACTGTTTTCCAATTAAATTAAAATTACCCTGCACTTTTGCAATTTAGTTAACAGATTCAAAATACAGTATTATTCATCATGTATTATCATTGCTTCTCACTCAATATAAAGGTCATCAGGTCTTTATTTTTTAATGAAAATCTGATACTTATCTAAGCAGAATCTTGCTTTATATGCCGGTCTTAGAAAAGGGGAAAAAAATCAAGAAAAAAGTTATAATTGTTAGGTGCTGAAAGTATTACGCAACGAGCGTCTCGAGCCATGTGCTATTGTTTTTCAAAATTCAATGCTGCGCATTTATATAAATATGTTAATGACTGCACATTCATACGAATTGTTAATGAGGGCAATGAGGCGACCTGTCGACCCTAAGTAAACAAGTTCTACGCATGAGAAAATAGAAACCTAAACCCATTTGATATTATTACTGAATTATCTCATTTAATTGATGGTGTCATATAAATATAACAATAAGTAATTATTATCTTTTACACTGTTAACCTTAAACTTTCATCAGTTGTACTTTGGAAAAAGTTATATGATAGGCAGCGGTACGATACGTTACAATACTGGGTAAATACTACCATACGGTTCTAAGTATGTAGTGACGTGTCAGATTTCTAATTCATTATATTCTTGCAAATTCATGTTTTCTTTCTTTGAAACATGCACCTGTTGCTATTAATAGTGCAATGAATGATACGCTACATGGAAATCTTCTTGTGGAATAGTGTGTGGACTGATGAATGAACCACACTGATTAAAAATGCGGAAATTTTCATTTGTTTAAAAAAAAATTATTCAGCTGGCGATGTTTGGGGGTGTTTAGCAACTTTTGATGAAGGCAGGTCTGATGTAACACATTTCTAGTTGTTGCGGTCTTTGCGGATGCTCTTGAGACAGTTTTGGATTTTTCATTTTTTTGTAGTCAGTAATATGTATAGTCTCTGTGTCTGGAACAGTGTTTTCTGTCATAGTTCGTTCCACACAGCATCGCGAATTTTAATTTTATCCCATCTGTAGCGCAGTAAATTTTCAGGTCAGCGCCATTAAATGTAGCTAACAGCATCTAATTCGTTTCACACGAAGTATTACAAACTAATTAGATAGTTTTAGCCACATGTAATGGCGCTGACCTGAAATTTTACTGAGTAATGGTTAAAGATAGGATAATATTCACCATTCTGTGTGGAACGAACTGTAGTTTCTAGCATATTACCAAATATCTCAACTTGTGTGCGTGCGTGCGTGCGTGCGTGTGTGTGTGTGTGTGTGTGTGTGAAACTTTTATACGGTGTGATCTCAAAGTTGGAGAGACCTTAAGTTGCTAAATTGGGGGGGGGCTATATTTCTGTTCTTTTTGCTGTTGTTGTTGTTTGATTTTAGAACAACTCAGGCAGGCACAACATGACACAACAAGGGGTTTTTTTTCCTTTTGAAAGTGGTTCTTAACTCGTTGACACCATGACTGAGACGAACTGACTGAGAAAAACCAGAAAGAGATAAGAAAAGTAAGGTTAGTAAAACAGCTAGAGTTCTCTGTTGCATGGGTGAGAAAGACCCAGTACGTTCTTTATTGTACACAGGTATCAGTCGCTCTGATTGTATGTATGCGAATGGTGTTTCACTTGTGACGTCATACACCAAGGTTAAACAGGGAATAGCGTAGAAACAGACAACAACATATCAATTAGTGGTATATTTAAATAAGTTTTAAAGTAAATGAAGTAAATACCTATGTCTAAAGTTCAACGAAATGAGAAGAAAAAAAAAAGAAAAAAATAGTTTCGCAGTAATACAGAGTTTCACGGACGTAGCTTTCGAATTATAGAGTCCTCTTGTACAAGAACGATGCCTAAGGGAAGTAAATCCTGCTGGAATAAATTTATTAAAAAATTCTAGATTGAAAAGATATAAAAGCAGCATGGTTGAATGGCCGTAATCGCCCCGTTTCGTCTGCGAGAACGCCATATGAATAGTCTATTAGCCTGTCATATAATGCGTCAGTAAGGAAATTATGGATGAAACTGAATAAAGAAGAAAAGGGTCACACCCATACAAACAATAGAGAGCGACAGACAGACAGACAAAGACAGAGAGTATAAATCATGTGGTGAATAACAATCTATTCAATTATTTCTACTGGAATCGAAGCTTGAAAATGTTTTGTGTTTCGATTAGTTTCCTTCAGCTTGACTGATGATGGTGTGTATCTATTTATAATCGACCAACAAATAGATGAACCATATCCTTATGTCTTTATGTAAATTAGTGTAACCGTAAATTATATCCCGGATATTTCACTGTTTTACTAGTAATTATAGGCGAGTGAGTGACTACTGATCAAAACTGGAAACAAATATTTAAACGTAAATGTGCTGGCTGTAAAAAGATGATGATTTTATTTGCTCATGGTTGTCTTTTTCTATTATTCTTGTTTTAATCCGCTTGGTTTCAATGTTCAAATCGGCGTCTCCAGTAAGATCTCTTTTCTTTCCTGGTTTCCAAACTCCAGTTGGGGTTGTGAGAAATTGCAATTAGTGTTACATGACTGAAAGTGCGGCTAGAGGAAAAGAAGTGTTCTCTAACTGGACCCCTGTCCAACTTTTTTCCAATAGCAATATCAGACAGCACACCTGCAAACACCTATAATTAAATATTCCTTAGAAGCATTTGAATTGTGCATGGAATCACGAGGTTTGACAAAATATATATTTTTCGATATTATGACCGTGTACAGAAGTAGAAATTATTTTTTACTATTCTATTTTACACTCTATTATCTACCTACGCTTAGTCAAGGGGTTGCAAGGAGCGTCTTTGACCGTAGGAACTTACAAGGTTAATGTCATACGAGTGTTGAATATTTAGAAATAGAAATTAACAAGTAGCTTCGTAATGATTTATCACATCAACAGACTGATTCTACTCACCAATGGTTTCTTTGTCTTCCAAATATAAAATCACTTATAAATCGACCTGGATAAAGCAGGCAGAAAACAAACGCTTACGCAGGTCCACGAATTTGACAGTCGCCTCTCATAGTTTACGAACCAGATCAGAATGTTAGAATAAAAGGTCTCCTACGGAATGTCGGCATTTAAATTGTACCCTATGCCTGACTGGCCGGTTAATTACAAGGAAACAACGAATTTACTTCCTGCTCGATGGATTAGTGTTAAAATCCCAGAAAAAAATGAGTCATCGCATTTCCTTGCTGTCGTTGGTTCTATATTTGAAAATAGAAAAGAAATACCCGTTTGTTAGCTTTGCTATTGTTGTAGGAATACAGAGAGGCTGCCGCATTGATTGCCTGCTTGAATCTGTCTATTTGAGAAAGTGTCTATCTCACAATATACAATGGAAGAGAAAATAAGAGATCTATCCATCTATATTATGTAGACATAAGAGTACGTCTAAACACACATCAGCTCTCACTGTGTAATCACAAGAACCTTATGTATAAATGTTATGCTGAGAGAGGGGTTTTCGTTTACTTTTGTTTCCTTTTGTTTGTTTGTTTTTTTTTTTTTTCTGTTGGGGGGATTTTTTATTTTTGCTTGGTTTTGTTTTTTGGGAGAATAATGAAGTTAAGTTATATATCTGGAATATTTCAGGTGTAACATGGACTATATTTCGTGAACAGTTAAGTGTGGATTCTGGTTAATGGATCACTTTTATGCGTGATTTGGATATTTTTATACTGGTGGAGCATTTGGCTCATTTTAAACATTGTTCTATAAGGTACACAAGAGTCAAAGATAAAGAACTTGATGCAAAATGTTTTCTCGAGGTATTACCGTCTATGTAAAAGAACATCTCGGGCATACATTCAGTATCTATCAACTTGATAGATAATTGTTAGGAAATATTGTATGGTTCACGTTCTCACCTTACGCACAAACCCTTCAGGAAGACCTGATGTTTGGTGTAGTACACACGTCACCTGAACACTCGCCAATATATACAAATGAAAACTTGTTTACCATTATGGAAAACAATTTGGCACATTATAGAGTTATGTATTCCAATCACACATTTATTATTGGTGGAGATTTTGATGCATATACCTCCAATGACCATGCCTGTGTTATATGTGGTTATGCCGAGAATCTACATTTACGGGAAAGTTCTAACATGGACAGAAAAGGAACTAAATGACCAGGCTGAGAGTGTACAGAAATTTTGTCAGCCATCTGCAAAGGGGATTGCAAATGGTAGCTGGGGGGATGATAAAGGTATTGGAAAATTTACATGTGCACAAGATAACACAGCTGCAACCAAGACCACTTATCGTTAGATCAATAATTATTTTTATGTATAACTATTTTCAGGATTGGTAGTGGAATTGAATATACTCATCAACCAATAATATAAGGAATAAAAAAAAAATTAAAAAAAATTATTTGTTCCAAAAGTCAACTCTCGACTATCATAAAATGTTGATATTATATTCACAATATTCAACATCCAACCCTGATATGATGATGACTGTCAACCAGCAAATTACCACGCACTTGAATGACTTTAAATCGTTAGAAATAATACTATGACAGTTAAGTTGTCTTTATGTAGGAGCCTTAGAAATGTGTACAAAACATAACAAGGCACAAACGTATAGAACAAAGGAAAATGCAAGTTTTGAAAACGCACTTTCACAGAAAGAATCAAAACGCTTCTGTTGACTTTAAAAATGTCCACATACTACAATGAAAGGAGTTCAGTACTTACCATACCGAAGGTAACTCACGTTACTATTAACTGTCACATGCAGGAAAATTTGAGAAATGCCTATATACTTTCGTACATTCAACGGAATGTAAATAACATAAAGTTTTAAACCTTTATGCAGATAATCGGTAATAAATTTAATATTCTACGTAAGTTTGATATTTATCTAGCAATATTAAGTTAGTGAAAAACTGTGTTAATTCTAGAATTGTTATGTTTCGTGGTTTTACCAAACTTTTCCATGCATGGATTAAATCATGGTCGATGGCCTATATGACAAGGAAGATGAAGATTAGTAGTTGTATTAGTATCATTACTAGTTGTAGTATCACTATAAGTATTAGTATTTTACTCTGTTAGTATTATACTCATTGCCATTATTACTACCACTGCTACGACTAAGAATAATGATCTGATTACGCGTTTGTTTAAAATATTATTTTTAATTGTTCTACCAGTGCTACTTTTACCACGTCTGCTTTAGTAGTAGTAGTAGTAGTAGTAGTATTATAGTCATAGTAATAGTAGCAAGAAACTAATAACTGCAGCAGCAGCAAAATGAGCTGGACATTGAATAGTAGTAGTAGTAGGAGTAGTAGTAGTAGTAGAAGCAATAACATAAGTGTTTGTAGCAGTAGATGTTATATTAACAGTTGAAGTGTGTGTGTGTGTGTGTGTGTGTGTGTGTGTGTGTGTGATTTGAAATTTTAACGTAGCTTTAACACTTTTTCAGTCATATTCCTACGATGTCTGCAGTGAGGTAGTTTATAGTAATGTCTAGCACTGGGGCATCATGCAGCAGACGTGTAGCATCATGTCCCACCCAGTCACATTATCCTAACACCAGGCCGACCAGTCCCAACACTAACCTCTTAATGCTGAGCGCCTAGCGAGGCAGCTGTTAGTATTGTTTTAGAAGTCTTTGGTATGACTCGACCGGGGTTCGAACCCACCACCTCCCGCATCCTCTAGGCCACCAGAGCGGTAACAGTCTATGTTGTTGTAGTCGCAGAAGTGATTGAATTAGTGGTAACAGCGGTAGTTTCTCTGCTTTTTTGGTAATATTTGTAACAACGTTTTTATTTTGCTACCTAAAGAAGTGTTAATTACTAACGTTCATGATACTATAACAATTTTAGTTAAGCAAAGCTTTCATGTGTTGGCTTTTCCTTTTGATCTGGTTCTCTCTGACAATCACAATAAAAACACACCAGAATGACTTATTTGTTTAACTTTATATGAGAACTTTTCAAAGACGTATGAATCCTTTCTCGCCTTTCTCAAAAAGACACCGCAATGAAATGGTTATTATTTATCAGTGCTTACAAACAATCACATGGTACAAATCCATAGAATGTTTGCAATTAAAGTTGGCAAACATCAAATCGTCAACCAGAAATATGTCTAACGTCTGCGTCAATATACATGATCTAATCACTTTAGAACAATCTTCAAAGCCAAATATTTACATTATTCCTTGTCATTGAACGTTCTAATATTTTGAATATACGTTTGTATCACAAAGTTGTGAAATACTCTGTCTGTTTTCTGCAAACTTAGTCTACCGTATTCAACAATTTTGTTTTGTTTGCTCTTGAATTTCTTAGTTCAACCAATGTCGATTGCACAATACAATATTATGGGTAGGTAGAGCTATATGTTGTAAGTATAAGTATACGTGTAGACAGACAAATCCAGATATACAAAGCAGGATCTGGTCAAATGTTGGGGGAAGGGTCCAAAATTTCAGAAAGACCTGACTTTCCTAGAAAAAGTACCAAAGAAAATGTGCATCTGTCTATTTACTAAGAGTGTGCGTAAGACCCAATCAACTTGCTCAAGAATAAAATAATGGTCAAATTTCAAGCAAGCAGTGACAAGACATTTGTGTGTGTTCGTTTTCGTTTTAGCCTGGATGGGATTCCGGAAACCCTGGAAACCTGTCCCCCACCCCCCATCATGCCCTGTATCTGCCTATATTTCCGTGACTTTATCAAATTGTAGAGGGGTGCTTGTAGTAGAGACTTTCTATGAGGTTTCTAGCGCAGTAACCCTAAAAATCGTCCAAACAAATACAAAGTCGTCATTTTTTCAACCTACCCAAGGACACCCCCACTACCAGTACATGGTAGAGAGAACTATAGTTGTAATGACAAACTTTATGGCGGTTGCTCGAAAGTATTTATTTGGATGATTTTTAGGGGTACTTATCTAGAAACACCCCTATATTCTTACTACTGAAATTTTTTTGTTTGCTATTTATAACGTATAGATAAAATTTATACTTGATATATTACTGTTTTAGATTTTTTCGCCAATCGTCAGTGTATCAACTGTTGATATCAGAAATATTTCATCATCGTGGTGGTAAAAACAAACTTTATTGTTCCACTTACTCGACTACGACTATCGAGTAAATTTTTTATCGCAATTTTGTTAAGCCTGTACTTACTATCGACGGAAAATACTTTTGATCGATCAAGATCAATTGTTATTTTTGTGTATTTTTGTCGACTGAAAGGATCATGGAAGTTATTAAACCGTTTCGGTAAGTGTGATCCGAACTGCTCTAGATAATGAAAATATTTTGGGTCATGGGATTTTATAAGTGAAAGTTTTAGTTTGTCAAACTTACTAAAACTTATGCCGGAAACTTTATTGGTTATTTCAGCTGTCACCGGTTTACTGTCAATCATGAGATTTTTAATCTTGCTGCTATTGCCATTTGTCACTGTCAATTTTATTTCATATTTTGACTTAAAAATGAATACCTATCATTACTTAATCTGAAAACATAATATCAAAGATATCACACTGACGTATCTGACAATGACCATATTTCGTTTTTGCAATAACGTTTGTAATCAAAATGTGACAATCCAGGCTTAATGATAACATTAGTTTCAAGTTTGTGAAGATTTGTTCTAATTGCCATTGTTCTGAAAAATAACATTTCCGTCAAGTTCGTATTTGTAATCTTCAAAACTCATCTGCGATTTAACATATCCCCCGCGGTATACATTTTCCTTTTTTGTTACTTTGTTGTTGGCTAGGCGTAATGCCTACATTTTACTTCTCAGTCCAAGAAACTCGGCTTTCACAGAAGAATTTATTTCATCTTTGAATTTACAAATTACTTTCTTCCTTGTGTCATCGCGAAATCCACTGTCACGAGGATAATCTGACAAATCAAACAGTTGTCGATTATCATAAACTTTCTGATAAATATCATCACATTGTATTTCGAAAACAAGCGAGTCAGTTCAGTAAACAACAATATACTTGACGGCCATTGTGTTTTGACAAGATTGTAATGAAAATCATACATCAACCACTTCGAAAGATCATGTAGAGCAGCACCAACATAAATCGGCTTAGTCAACGTTAAATTTGTTATTCGTCGTTGTACCGCAAGAAGGTTTTCGTTAATCATTTTCATGCTCACAAAATCATCGTCAACGACTGATTGAATTTTAAAACGCGATATACTTTGCGTAAAATCAAACCAGAATCAACTGCCTGCTTTATGTTTTTGTAATGCAAAACATGATTTTGCTTCTCAAGAAGATTTGGTACCAACTTACTTGCCACTTAGACTTTTAAATCACCTGCAATAATAAACTGTAATCTATATTTATTGATTCCGCACAAAATGGATAATCGTTGTGTAAATCATGAAGCGCAACAGATTATCCAAATCAACTCAAACAAAATAATTTACATCGTTGACGCCGTTGGCGTTTGATATCTTTTTTTTTCTGTTTCTCGTAGAAATTGATTTGGAGAGAGCCAATGAAAACCACCAACAGGCATTGGTTCTGACATCGCATAATTATGCAAATTATTAGTGTCAAGGTAAATACTATATTTCGATGGTTGGTTAGGATTATAGTCGCTCATGTACTAGTTATTTGCAAAAGAATATTTTTTGTGATGACGCTGATGCCGTCGCAGATTCCCTTTTCGATAAAATTAAACATGTCAACGTCAGTAAGCAATTCCAACTTGACTTTACTGAATTTTAATAGAACGTCCCAGCTAAGGTCAGGCGCGGAGTACTACCAACAAGGATCAAGTTATAGCTGACTTTTCTAAAACTTTCAAATACATCGGCAAGTAATAACACGTCAGTTTTCAAGTACAAATGATGATAATCGCCAAATGTTTTGCAATGAAACTTTGATCAAATATTTGCGCGTACTCATACTCGCGCTCAGATATATTTTCATTTTTTAATGTTCAATAAAATTCTGATTTACTTGCTAACTGCGTCTCATCAAACTTTGACCAATCATCGAGATACTCATACGGAAATACTCCTTTTTGCGTTAACAAAGTATATTTTTCACCGAAACAATCTTTGAGGTTATTAAATTAGCTACAACCTTTGACAAGCTCGTCCAACGATGCCACCATGAAATGCAGACTGTCAATAAATCTTAGTTTGCCAAGAGTAATAGACATATATTTCTCAAAATTGTTGGGAATACAACAAGATAGAGGCTAAATTCGCATATTAAGGTAGTTTTCCGACAATGTGCTGTTTTCTCAATACATTCATTCACACTCATTCACATCCAATTCCATGTATAGGGACTCAGAAACCGTTTCAAACTTTCTTCTTATTTATCACACATAGGAAGTCAACTGGGGCATTAAACAGAGATAATAGTAGTTATTTTTATATAATCTTTTCTAGTGAAAAAGTGTGTCAGATACACTGAATAATGTGTTAAGAATTGTTGCGCTTTTGTTAACACTGCCTGTCCATTAATATTAGTCACACATTAACTCTCCCGGTCTAATCACAAGAACTTTATTTACAAATGTTATGCTGAAATTGGGCTTTTTGGTTTCTTTGTTTCCTTTTGTTTTGTTTGGGGGGTTGGGGGTTGGGGGGGTATTTTTTTTGGGGGGGGTGCTTTTTACTTCATTTTTGTTCTTTTTTCGGTAAAGAAGTATACAGTATGCATTGAATCGAAACCTGACTGTTTACAGGATCATTTTACTGACAAGGAAATTATTTGAATAATGCCTACACACAATCGATACTCAATCTAATCATCTACGGACATGTGTATTGTGTATAAAACAATATTTTTTCCTTTTTGTTCTACTTCTGGAAGTCCCCATTCTATCAAAAGTATATTCTTGCTAACGTAAACATGGCATCAAAGTCTAAATTAGATTCTTGAAAGTATTGCGTTCATTCTTTTTATTTAAATGCTTCATGATATTTGCTTTATAATGCAACGCTTCGGAGTGGAAGAGGCTGCAAACCACTATCTGAACGTCTCTCGCCTGTCTCGGTACTATAAAGTTCACACTAGCACGAGTCACAAGGTTTCTTTCTTAATCCGAATTTCAGAGTGAAAGAGGCTACAAACCACTATTGAATGTCTCTCGCCTGTCAAGGCACTTCAATGGCCACACTAGCACTAGTCATATGCTTTCTTTCTTTATCCAAATTTCATTTAGCTTGAGTGAAGTATTTTGCATTTATTCGTTTCCGTCACCGTGTAAGATTAGTTGTTGTTGTTTTTGTTGTGGGGCTTAACGCCATTTTTCAGTACACGATAGGCTATACATGGCGGCCAGTATTAATGGTGGAGGAAGAAACCGGGAAATCCGCGGAAAGAGCCACCGACCCGCGAGAAGCTACTGGCAAGCTTTCTCACATATCCACATTCGCCGCGTGTAAGATTAGATCAGCCCGTTACACTCACATGCTAAGTGGCAAGGTGGTTGTTGACGTTTAAGAAATAGGACACTATTACTGTTTAATTGTCGTTGTAGACCTTCTAGAGATGTGACGTTGTTACTATTTAATGGTGGTTGGTTGTAGACCTTCTAGAGATGTGACGTTGTTACTATTTAATGGTGGTTGGTTGTAGACCTTTAAGAGATATTAACATTATTACTGTTTCAAGGTGGCTGTAGACCTTAAAGAGTTATGACGTTATTGCTGTTTAATGTCGGTTGTAGACCTTTACGGGCTATGACGTTCTTACTGTTTTAAGGTGGTTGTGGACCATTTAGAGATATGGCGTTATTATTGTTTCAAGTAGATTGTTGACCATTTAGATGATATGGCGTTATTATTGTTTCAAGTTGGTTGTAGACCATTAGAGATAGGGCGTTACTACTGTAAACATTGCAATTACTGAGACAATATTTTCAAGAAACATAGTTCAACAAATTACAGGCGTAACATGCATTATGTACACACTAAATATGTTTAAAAGTAGCTTTGAAAATCAAGTCTTTCTCTATCTTAATTTGCCCAGTCAGTATTGTTTGCCTTATGAAATTTTTTATAATAAAACAGAGACTCGTTAAGCATCTGCATCATATTGATAATAGCAATTATCTCCAGCAAAACAATACAATGTTTGCTTAAATGTTATCTAAAACGTGTGTAAGTCAAGCGACATTTGTGCAGCAGCGTTGTCACGTACGCAACCCATAAAGAATCCAAAACTGACAAAAAATAAAACATATATTGAAATAGTCCAATTTTATTTGATTACTGTTTGTGTGTGTGTGCATTCTTTGTCTTGATGTTTGTCGGTGGACAAGTGTGACGTCTCAACTTGCGCTCGAATTGCGTAAAAAAGTACATATCATAATCATCATCCAATTAGTTTCCGCAGCCAAGATGTATTAAGTACTAGCCTAAATCATGGAACAGCTCAGTGTGAGTATTCAATTTGTTCGGTCATTTATACCATTGGAGTTATCGTTCACATCCGGGATCAAACTTAAAGAAAGTTATAGTTTAGTTCAGATTTCAAGCAAGCATTCTCCTCAATCACTAGTTACTTACATTATGTTACATTTTTCTTTATAACGTGAAATACACAGATAATTTCAACACACACACACACACACACACACACACACACACACACATATATATATATATATATATATATATATATAGAGAGAGAGAGAGAGAGAGAGAGAGAGAGAGAGAGAGAGAGCAAACCTAAATTGGAAATTATAGCAATTATGGCCAACTTTACCGGAGAGTTAGAGTAATGTTCGCAAGATATTATGAGTATCACCCGTTTTGCTTACCGTGATGTGGAGAAAATCACTTACACCTTTCCTTGCTATTTGTAATAGCCTGCTAAAATCTAAACATGAAATTTCTAACCGAAGTTTACATTTTATTAATTGGTCACAATTTGTGAAATATCATGAAATTACCATGAATCTGATGCACTTTGAATCTTTAGAAATAATAATAACATGACAAATAACTTGGCTTTATGTGAGCACCATAGAAATATGTACACAACATAGCAAGGCACAAACTCAACCTATACAGAACAAAGGAAAAGGCAAGTCCTGAAAAGAATGAATCAAAACGCCTTTTTTGACTTTAGAAATACCCACAAATATGTTGAAAGGAGTTCAGTGCTTACCATACTGAAAGTAACTCTATTTACTATTAAATGTCACATGCAGGATAATTTGAGAAATGCCTATATACTTTCGTATGTTCAACGTAGTGTAAATAACATAAAGTTTTAAACCTTTAGGCAGATAATCGGTAATAATATTAATATTTTACTTAAGCTTGCTCTTTATCTAGCAATTTCTATAAAGTTAGTGAATGAATGTGTCAATCCTAGAATTGTTATGTTTCGTGGTTTTACCATACTTTTCCATGCATGGATTTAATCTTGGCCGTTGGCCTATATGACAAGGAAGATAAAAATTAGTAGTTGTATTAGTATCATTACTAGTTGTCGTATCACTATAAGTATTTGTATATTACTCTATTAGTATTATACTCATTTCCATTATTACTACCACTGCTACGACTAAGAATAATGATCTGATTACTTATTTTTTTTTTTTTAAAGTGTTTATAATTGTTCTACCAGTGCTACTTTTACCAGTGTTCTAGTAGTAGTACTAGTAGTAGTAGAAAAAAGACTGGTATCTGTACTAGCAGCAATAAGAACTAAATTTTGAATAGTAGTTGTAGTAGTAGTAGTAGTAGTAACATCAGTGTTTGAAGCAGTAGATGTTATTTTAACAGTTGAAGCAGCTATAGTAGTAGAAGTGACTGAATTAGTGGTAAAAGCAGTAATGTTTCTGCTTTGTCTTTAATGTTTGTAACGACTTTTTTATTTTATTTCCTAAAGAAGTTAATTATTGATCTTCATAATACTAGTAACAATTTTAGGTGAGCAAGACAAATTTCAAGTGACCAGTGACTATACGTGTGTGTGTGTGTGTGTGTGTGTGTGTGTGTGTGTGTGTGTGTGTTTTCTTTTTAGTCTGAAGGAGTTTCCGGAAATCCTGGAAACCTTCCCCCCCCCCCCGGGCCCTGTATACGTCTATATTTCCATGACTTTATCAAATTGTAGAGGGATGGTTGGGATAAAATGTGATAAACAACCTCTCATTCTAAAGCTGTGTAAGTTAGATATCAATATTGTCGGCACCTGTGACATCCAGATACCATGTAAATGTTCACATTAAGATAATCGTTTTCATAGATATTGCTGAACATTCATATTATAGATATTGTACAAACCCAGTTTTCTTAGATGGTGTCTACAATGCAGGTAAGGCAAAGTTAGAAAAGTTGATGGGGTTCCTATAGGTTCCTTGATCGCTTATTATGATAAATTCGGATTCATTCTATATTCTTATCATTAGCACCCATAGATAGTTGAGGAATGATGTATGAAATTCGTTCTGCCGAAGAGTGTCAAATGTCCTTTTTGATTTATTAAAAATTTATTATATTGATGCATTAGAAATTATTACGCTTTTCATTAATAATTTAGTTGCATGAGTATTAGTCAAGCACAGGCTCCCCTTTCTACTCAAACCTAAGAATGTTATTTTGAAATTTCTTTCATCCCTATCTTTTTCTTCTTTTTGACAAAGTATATTATGCGCATGTGATGGAATTGTATTGATCATTACTGCATGCACAGGATCATTTTATAGTAAGTTCCCAGATAACGAATACATGCAACCAGTTACCAATTAAATCATATATTGGACATATTTTTGAGCATTAGGTAACCCGTCCTGGTATGGATCTGGTAAATCCCCCACTGTGTCCACTTTTGATGATTGCAATGGTAAAATACGAATAAGTCTGAATACAAGTTTGGAAAGTATTACATTATGCATTCCTGTATTAAAATAAAGGCAGAGAGCTAATGGCTAATGAGATTTAATTTTTATTCTTCGATGCCTCAGACAGTAAGAGACTAAATTCAGCACCTGCATGCCTAACTCAGAACCACAATCCCAGCCAAAGCACGGGACACAATGTTCTATATTAAGCTGAGTTACATTTTATTCAAATGAAACATTCTGCATTTCATCAATGTTAATACTAGGTCAAGTTCAATAATCTGCTGGCAGCTGCATGCCAATAGAGAAGGTGCCTGTAGTTTTTCTAAAATTCTGAAATTTTAACTTCTTTCAGTAACTGCTTTCAATTATAATTACAAAAAACATTTGGAAGGATATACAGAGCTATCCATGGTGAAATCCAACTTTAACTAAACGTTTTAATAAGTTGTATGATTCCTTAATGATGTTTCGATTTCACTACTGTTATGCTATTATTATTATTATTGTTGTTGTTGTTGTTGTTGTTGCTGTTTTTAGGGTATGTTGTAGTTAGCAGATATTCAAAGTGACATGACAATTTTACCTTTCAACAATGCCTCAAAAATAAGTTAGAAATTGTGAATACTTAGTTTTGCGCAAGAACAGTAGGTACTTGTGTTATCGACATGGTTTCATTTAAAAATTGACAGATGTATGACATGATGAGCAAAAGATAAAAACAAGAACAAAACTGAGAATAAGGAAAGCAAGGAATGCATTAGAGCTATCGACGAAATCACCAGGAAGCTTTAAAACTGAAGACCGAGACCCATTGTAACAGTTCAATGTATTATTTCCGCAAGAGGTAAAAATTATAAATGGCAACATATGGAAAATTTTCTCGAACTTGCTTCTTTCTTTTCATTATACAAACATGCGAATGTGTAGGCAAAAGACATGTAGAAAAAAATAAAATATAGCTATCGACATTAGAGGAGAGTGGTGGTGGTGGTGGTGGTCAGTGATTTTAATTACTATTGCTGACTATTTTAAGAATCGATGCCAACGAAAGCGCAATTTGCAAACAAACTGTACGTCTGAGAGACATTATGCTTACGTACATACATACATACATACATACATACATACATACATACATACATACATACAGGTCACCGCTCCAGTGGCCTAGTGGTTAGAGCGTACGCCTTAGATGCGGGAGGTGGCGGGTTCGAACCCCGGTCGAGTCATACCACAGACTTATAAAAATGGTACTAACAGCTGCCTAGCTAGGCGCTCGGCATTAAGAGGTTAGTGCTAGGACTGGTCGGCCTGGTGTCAGGATAATGTGACTGGATGAGACATCATTCAACATGTCTGCGGCATGATGCCCCAATGCTAAACATCCCTAGAAAATGTCACACTGCAGACATCGTAGTGATATGATTGACAAATTGTTAAAGCTACGTTAAAAATCCGAATCACACACACACACACACACACACACACACACACACACACACACACACACACACACACACACACACATCGATGTTAGTAAAAATCATACACAGTAGTTTATGCTTGAGTAAGCCCCTTATTTTGTGTGAAACATTTAATATGTGTTTCTTTCAGACCGGTTTTATAGGCAAGATTCGTTTCCAAACAAAACAGCAAATATGTCAATATTGATCTTATGGAAATAGAGCTGTTAAAATAATTCATGTCTATGCATATCATACAGTCTATACAAAAAAAAGCAAATACAACCGTTTTGGATTGAATACCCACATGAGTCTTCAATTAAAGTAGATGGAAAGAGATGGTACTTGAGAGTGCAGTTTTTACCTTACAATCACCTTAGTATTAAAGAGCTAACTCATATGAAAGCATCATAATCTATACTAAGTTAAAGAGTTACCAATGGAGTAGTAAAGATAGGCATTATATATATATATATATATATATATATATATATATATATATATATATATATATATATATATATATATATATATATATATGTGTGTGTGTGTGTGTGTGTGTGTGTGTGTGTGTGTGTGAAAATATTTGTAATGCATAGTTTCTTAGAAAGAATACAAACATTGACTTCCCAATATTATAGCAAAAACACATGTGAGAAAAAGCTGCTTAAAAGACGTAACTGCATAAGGGGCATTGTTCAAACAGTTGGTTTTACCAAACATTTTTACTTATCACAAATTAATTTTGAATATTACATACATACATACATACATACATACATACATACATGCATGTGAGCGCTCCGGTGGCCTAGTGGTTAGAGGGTCCGCCTCGGATGCCGTAGGTCGCGGGTTCAAACCCCAGTCGAGTTATACCAAAGACTTATAAAAATGGTACTAACAACCTCCTCGCTAGGCACTCAGCATTAAGAGGTTAGTGTTAGGACTGATCGGCCTTGTGTCAGGATAATATGACTGGGTGGGACATCATTCTACATGTCTGCGGCATGATGCCCCAATGCTAAACATCGCTAGAAACTGCCACACTGCATGCATCATAGCGTTGTGACTACAAAATTGTTAAACCTACGTTAAAAATCCAAATCACACACACACACACACACACACACACACACACACACACACACACTACAGCTGTTAGTAAAGATCATACACAGTAGTTTATACTTGAGCAAGCCCTTTATATTGTGTGAAACATTTATGTGTTTCTTTCTTTCTTTGATGTTAAGGAAATAGAGCTGTTGAAATAATTCATGTCTATATATATCATACAGTCTGTTCAAAGAAAACAAATACAACAGTTTGGGATTGAATACAAACATGAGCAAGATGTATCTTCAATTAAAGTAGATGGAAAGAGATGGTGCTTATTAACCGAGTGAATGAACTCCTCACATCGCTACCGAGTGTGTCCGCTACAAAATGTAGTTCAATTCCTTTTGTGGCTATTCACAACCACCTGTGCATATTGATAAGTTAATTGTTTTCTTTTTTTAGTTTCTATTTTTCTTCACATTGATTAAATCAATATAATACACACTTATTGTTTAAACATGAAAGACGGTTTTAATGAAGAAAGTAGAGCACTATAAACACATGGTTAGCTACGCCATGCACATTCACGCTCAGCCATTCACGTATCGTCGCATGGAAATTAATGTGGAATAGAAACTGATCAAAATGACGAAACAACAAGAGGTAGTTAAAATATTTTAATATAGGTACAGTTGATCTAAGTCATTATTTTGCATTAATAACAGTACTATCAACCATAAAACTCTCTCTCTCTCTCTCTCTCTCTCTCTCTCTCTCATCCTTTGGTCGGTATGACTTAACTTTTACCATAATTCCAGAGACATCATTGGATGCCATAAGCGAAAATCCTCTACGCTCGTCTTTTCATAGATTTTTGCCCGTATCTTGCTACGATGGTCCACGAGGGGGGGGGGGGCCTTCCATATTTAATAATACTGTTTTAGAACATTATAATAGGTTTAAGAAGAAACAACAACAACAACAACAACAACAACAACAACAATAAAACATTAAATACATCACAGTATGTGTACCAAGTAACCGAGAAATTTACCGTATAATGTCGACGGAGTTTGCAACTTTGTATCATAGATTATATAAACACTGTAGATAAATTCTAAGAAAATGCACACACACCGTTACGACGAACCATATCCTTGTAGGTTACTTAGTGTAAGTCCATTCAATCACTTTCTTGGCCTACTTTGAACAAAATAGTTGCTGACATACATTTGCCAACGAACTTGATTTATAAATGGAAATTTCACAAAGTATTGTACATGCACACTACACAAGCGACGTGACCTCACCTTCAAAGTTCGTTCTATAGCAATAGAATTACCAATCATATAAATATTGTCATTGACCCAAATTACTTAAATAAAAACTATATTATAAAATAAAATATGATATAGATATCCGAAATTATTGTTATCTTCCTTACTTGCCCAAACGTATGTTGAGAAAACATATATTACGGCTAAAATAAAATGTTCTGCTAACCTTTGTTGTCTCTTTATTATCTGCTTGAAAGTCTTCAATATTTACCTGTCATTGGTCACGTGACTAATATACAACATTCTGTACAGAAGTCATGTTCCTGCTTTCATGCGTCAAGTGTTGGTGCATGGTTCGGTTAAAATGCTTGCAGTTCAACATATTTTGTGGGGGGGGGGGTTGTCTCCTGTTAACATGTTCCAACAATTGATTCATATTTGTTTAAGGAACTGAACTTTTACAATCATGACTAACATTTTCTTTATCGTATGCCTAAAAGTCTTCTGTTACCATTGTAGAGTCACAAACTAAGTAAAGGAAAAGAAAAGCAAAACCACCAAGTTTTGTAAAAGTTAACAAACAATTTCATTATCAAGGTTCTAATGAAAATGGGATAGGAACTTAACAGTATTATGACGTGAATCCAAACTAGTAAGTATAAAGGTCTATGAAAGTCCTAAATGAGTGAAAATTTCCTTATAAATTTAAAAACTGGAAATATACTAATCCTCCAAGAACAATGACATTGTCAAGATGGCGTTGTCCAGAAAACCTTTAAATAATTTATAACAGTTCCATAACAATAGTATAGTACAAATAATGAGCACTTCCTGTTTCCATTTAACAGTCGAAACAAATGTGTTTCCTCTAGAATAATATCAAAACACAACATAAAACAAGTCTGCAGACTTACAACAGGAACACAATACTTCAAAACGATTCCAAAATCAGAGTGAAACTGATTGCATAATTCTCCCCTTATGTACACCGTATATTGGGATTGTATTTCGCAATAGACCCCACGTGACAGAATACACTACTCATTTTGCATCGATCTGGCTTATTCATGTGACCTAGCCCAAGCAATGGGAAATTACATAATTATTCTTGAAATGTCGAAACCCAATCAGCCAGTGAAAAATAAAAGCCATAAGCGCCATTTAAGTCTTATTATTAAGATTATTATCAATAATTGTCAAGACATACGTACTATCTAATCATAGATCCTATGCAATATTATGATCTTAACAGATTCCAGTCGCGTATGCAAAACAAACAAGGATATTTTGTACACATTACAGCCATGAATACAAATTATAAAATTAGGTAAATTCATGCACTAGGAGTTACAAAGAACAACATGTTAAGACATTTCAACATTAATCATTTTAAACGACAAAACACTTCAGAGAGAACAGTTTGCGTTCCATACAATATATGGAGACAATAACAAGCCACTATGATATATTTTTTGCAACGTGTACTTTTGTTCGATATGAACTAATCAATATTGTATTCTCGTTTATTATGTTGCAACACTTGTAGATTTTATTACACATTTATCCAAATTTGACAGACATGTACATTACCGATAAAGTTCTTTTATGCTAAATTCATTTTATATTTATATCACCTCTCTCAAAACTATTGAATATAATACGTTTCAGGTTTGCGTTTTTATTTATGATCCGTGAATATCTCCACTCACTTGTGCTCGCTGAGTTCTCCCAGCAGCAGTGCTAGTACAGTTAGATATACAAAGTGCTTGAATTTAAATATCTTCGTCTGATCATGTTTTCTTGCATTAATAAAAGATTGTACTAATCTTAAACTTCGCGAGCGAGCTAGCTCTGATTATATCTATCAACTGACCCAAAGTAGATGATTGCGAAGTGAATGAGATATTCCTACCACTCGTAGAAATAACCCTGAGTGGCGTAAAATTTATTTTTACTTAGGCTGGGGTGAGGGGGTAACGGTGTAAATGTACGATATCACTTAATAATCACTCCAGCCAAAAGGTACCGATCAGTCTAGGTTATATGCAGAAATATAGAAGTATGCAACGATTTCAATATTCTAATGAAGACATGTAAACTCGGAATCCGAGTTTTTGACAATTATTCATCCATGAAACACCTTACATAATATGCTGTTCTTGTTTATGTATAAATTTTAAAATGACAAAGTATATGATTATCATTACAATTTGTTCCCTATTTGCAGTGCAGATATGGGTGTCTGCATGAGTTTTTCACTACAACACCACCTCTAGATTGTATCGCCATTTAGAATCTTTACAATGGTATCTTTAGACGAGAAGTCCCTGTGAAATTAGATCTGTTGTTGGTCCGCTTGTCTTAGAAGAATCGATATCTACCTCATTATGGAGCTGAATTTTCAATTCATATTTAGTAAATGGTATCATTCTTCAACTTTGGTCTGGTTTCACAAAGGCAATAAGGAAATTTTTTGTTGCCGTTAACGGCTTAATGCTTTTATCAGCACACGATCGGCATAAAAATAGACAAAATAAAATCCCTCAGTAAAACATGACAAGAAATATTAATATTATATCTACTGTTCTAGTCAGTTGTCATGTATGTTAACTCGATGTCATGTGGCTCAATAGTTAGCTTGCCCGACTCGCAATGGGTGTGAGTTCGAACCCTTCAAAGACATTGCTATTTTAGCTGCAAGAATGTGCTGATGGGCAAGACATTCAAATTTCCTCGGCTCACTCAGCTGGTACTAGAACAAGAACATTGTTCTTTTTTATCTTTCTGAATTTCTTTCAGCTTTCAAAACCTCACTAAGAACTGACCTAGTCCAAAATCTTCATATTTAAGGATGAATTAAATCCATAAACATGTAGCTATAAAGTTAAGGTTACTCGTCTGCGACAACCGTGACCAAGCGAAATTCGCCTCTAGATATCGTCGAGGTATTTGGGGTTATTTACTAAGCCGTCAAGTACATCTGGGTTTATTAGTGTAATATTCATGTGTGTCGAACTCCAGTTCTTGACTGCTTTGTCTAAATTTGTATATCATTACATGCGACATCTTTCCGAATTGCTGGGTGGTTTGAGAAAATCGTATAATTCTCTAAACTGGTCTCGCGGTGGACGATGCATTTCATCATTTTAAGCAGTAAATCGTGGTGCCATTCGAGACCAAGGAGGGGAGAGAGGGTAGTGGTGAAGGTAATGAGAGGCAACTTATTACTTACTAGCCATTCCATCTGGTTCGGACATTATAATCTAGTGGTGTACGCCCAGTTGCAATACAGATATACCAGTTTTAACTCAGAACGATAACAATATAAATCTGCATCATTTCCATTTATAATTGCTCATCTCACTTCCAGTACAAATTCATCGCTCAAATGAGTTACTTATACACTACCAGCTCCCACATCATGTTTTTGTATAATGAGACCTTGACACGAGGTGGTAAAGACTAATCGATAGGTAAGTTTAAAAATATAGTCCTTAGTTTGTGGGGTTTTTTTTAGTTTTCCTTGGAAGGAATTTTGTCTTTCTGGTGTAAACAACGCATCTATTGAACTGCCTGTGTAAATAAATATTGAGAATGCGTTATTACAATATGAGGAAAACAATTTGGGAAAAAGTATTTATACCTACCCCACACTGCATATATAAGCCTCCAACTTGGAATAACATACTCAATATGTTCAATATGTTAGCGTTGTGATCTTTTGTAAGAATGTTTCTAGAAATAAAAAAACCAATTCATTGTGTTCTAACCAATCGACAAACGAGCTACCGTAAAGGCATTGAAACCATATATATATATATATATATATATATATATATATATATATATATATATATATATATATATATATATATATATATATAACAGGAAGAAAACTAGCCTCTATCTGTTTAGTACCAAAACATATTCTTACAGCAACTATGTTCATGGCTGGAAGAGTATAAATTATAAATTTAGTTGCAGGCTAATAAATTTATCTTCACTTATTTTAAAATTAACATGAAAAGTACGAACGTTTAAGTCACATCGAATTTTGTCTACCGGGTAATCCTGTTTCGAACAAAAGCAAGAGACGTTCACACTTCTCGATCCCAATATAAAGATAGGACAAAGTGTATCAACGCAATAAATAGAGGATATATAAATTCTGTAACAGATATAAGTAATTATTTAGCTCGTCAGTCATAAACGGATACTACTGGCTGCTAGAGTATGATGGGTCAGACGTATGATGGGTAGGGAGACTCTCAAGAGAATTTTCAGTTGACCCAGAGGAATGGGCTACACGAGACCATTTCTATATTATTCATCGTGAGTTGTTGAATCTGCGTATTCAAGATAACAGCAACATATTGTTGATGAGCAGATATGACTTTATTACAGCGAACATTCCTTAACACGTCAGAGAAATCTTTTCGTTAGATAAAATATATGTAGACGTTAACAAGACAATAGGACATCTATTTACAACGTGTCCTTTTGTTTGAAATGAACGAATCAATATTTTATTCTTTAGTGACAAATTCTCTAATTTTTATTACACTTTGTGCTAGCAGTCGCCTTCCTTGGCGCTCAGCATTAGGAGGATAGTGCTATGACTTGCCGGCTTGGTATCAGGATAATGTGACTGGGTGGGACATGATGCTACATATATGTGGCATGATGCCCCTTGCTAGACACCACAATAAATTGCCACACTGGAGACATCGTAGCGATATGACTGAAAAATTGTTAAAACTACGTTAAAAATCCAAATCACACACACTTTGTTTCCCATTTGCAGTGCAGAGATATGAGTCTTCATTTCTTAGTTACTAAAACACCACCTCTAGACTGTGTCTCCATGTAGAGTACATACAATGATATGTATATCCCTATAGGCAAGTATAAACCAAGAACCTTTGTTCATCCCCTTTTGTTGGAAAAATCGTTTTCAACTTACTTATCGACCTGAACGTGTAATTCATATTTTGGGAAAGGTATCATTCTTTAACTTTGGTCTAGTTTCACAAAGACGAAAAGGTAATATTCTCGTTAAGGTTATGGGCTTCATACCAGTTTTCAGTACATGACCGGCATGCAAAGGAGAAAACAAAATCACCCAGAAACAAATTCAAAAGAAATATTGAGAAACGAAGATTGTCTTCCAGAAGGATGGGTGGGAGACAGAATTGTTCATTTCTCAAAAGCTGGTCTAGGGGTTGAAGATCCGTTTCGACCGCTCTGACCAGTGAATCTTGGTGCTTTTCTTGAATAAATGTCAGGTTCTCGTATCGAGAGGATGATGTTTAATTATGAAGGTATGAGAGGCAACTTATTATATACTAATCAATCCAGACGGTTTGTACCTTTTGATCTAGTGGTGTGCGTCCAATTGCAAAAAAAGACATGGCAGTTTCAACTCCGGACAATTACAGTTTTACTTTGTATCACTTCCATTTACATTCGCCTCACCTGAGTTACAACAATAATTGCATAATGCAAAATCGTCGTTCAGATGTGTTTGATATACACTATCAGTCCCCACCTCATGCCTTTCTTAATCTCTTATACACTGAGACCTTAGAGAGATATCTTCGAACGAGGAGGCGTAGCTTTATCGACAGGTAAGTTTTAAATAGAGCCTTTTGATTTCGTTGTTTCCGTTTATCATGGAAGGAATTTGTTCTGTCTTTTGTGACCAGCGTATCTATTGAACTGCCGGTGTAAATTGATATTATGATTGCATTATTGCAAAATAAGGAAAATATTATGGGAAAGTATATTTACAGTATCTCTCATTGTGTATATCTACCTCTAATATGTTAATGTATAGAGCTTTTGTAAATATTTTTCAAAGGAAATGACCGAAAGAATTCATTGTATTTTCTCGTATCGACAAACGAACTACCGTAGTAAGCAATGAAACAGTTCCATATATATATATATATATATATATATATATATATATATATATATATATATATATATATATATATATATATATATATATATATATATGTCAGAAGACAAGAAGAGAAAGCTAGCCTGTCTCTCTTAGGAACCAAGTCATATTCTTGCAACCTCTTTGTTTGTGAGTGTGCAAGAGCATCAAAATTATATTTAGTTGTAGGTTAATAAATTTACTTTCACTTGCTTTAATATAAAATGCAAAATTCGCGACAGTTTAAATTGCATCCAGTTTTGCCTATTGTGTAATCGTGCTAATATGAAAAACACACACGACCTAATAGCATAGTAAAACCTCCATTCAGGTCATTCAGACAAATAATTACAATAAACAGTATTTCCAGTTCGGATTTGGACACCGAGTTATACAATAATACATGCCGAATTTACTGACTGCTTTTTACAAAATATGGGAACATGGCAACATAATTTAGAAATGGTAGCCAATTTTAGGAATAGAGTACTAAATTGTAATGATGGATGGACTATAATTATCCGCTACAAAATAAGAATAGCGAGAGAGAGAGAGAGAGAGAGAGAGAGAGAGAGAGAGAGAGAGAGAGAGAGAGAGAGAGAGAGAGGATAAATGTCCATGGCAGCTAAATAACGGTATATGAGTGGTAGATATCCCATCCTAGAAAGGCGACACACCCAAAGATGCTGTAAAAGGCACCTGACGTATTTTATACAAATTATACATAAATACACTAAAGTAAGAATATTGTAAAGTATATTATCACCACCCACCCAACGCCACACGCACTACCAGGCACAACCAAAAGCATAAGAAAAAATTACTCATACTTTAAACATCAACAATGCTAGCGTACAGATGACTTTCAGGCCGTTCATCAACACCTTGGTGTACAGTCAACTCTCGTGGCTATGCGCATACAAATCTTATAGATATGCATCTGGGACGCACTCTGGATATAAAGCTATGGTTAAATAGAACTCACGTACACATGTAAAAGATATGCATCTAGGAAGTAAGGTGGAAATAAAACGTAGGTTAAATAGAACACACATGCACGTGTAAATGATATGCTTCTAGGATGTACACTGAAAATAAGACATAAGTAAAATAGAACACACATCCATGTTTAAATGATATGCATCTAGGACGTAAGGTGGAACTAAACCATAGGTTAAATAGAATACACATACACTTGTAAATGATATGCATATAGGACGTAAGGTGGAAATAAAACATAGGTTAAATAGAACTCACACACTTCATGAAACTATTAATGGAAGAGACAAAGCAATAGCGAAGCAAGTGTGACTAGGTGACTAAATCTGAAAATGAAAACTATACTGCTTGAGACCTCTAATGGCATTTTAGTATAAGCTGATATCCGTACTAGTACGTATACATGGTCACTGTGCAACATTCCTGGAGTTGTTGCTTATTCGCCTCTTTGTTTGTAAGGGTTTTATGGGTCTCAGTGGGCAACTAAGAAATTCCTGTTATGTTGCACCACATCAGAGACAGTAAATAGAAAGAGCAATCAGTTGTTCCACAACATTAGAGTCAGTGAATAGAAAAGAACAGTCATGTAATATATTTAAGAAGGCACTTATTTACATAGTATGTTTAGTTAAGCACAATCCAATTAGGCCTAAAGACTTGCCTCTAGCAAACTTTGCAAGTATCGATTTCGCATTTGCAGACCAAACACATAGGTCAGAACGTATTTTAGTCTGCCTCCCAGTAACAGTTTTTGTTTCTAAAGTGACCAAAGCAAAACCTTTTTGAGGGCAGTAAGAACACATCATGATATTGTTCTATACAAAGTAGATATTAACCTTTAGAACCTGCTCCTTGTCAGATTTTATGTCCATTTTTGCAGGCACTTGCCAAGTCAAACTGGGAAAGGTTTATCTTTCAAGCAGACAACGTAAAAGAAACTCTCCTTTGGAACAAAAGTCTGAGATCAGTACAAAAGGCTCTCTTCTGCGTGCTTGATTTTGTTGATAATCATGAGACACACGCAGTCTGCAATAATTTTATTTCATCGAGCTCATTCCATCTCTATGTTTAGGTTGTGAGGTTATTGAACATATAAACAGCACAATATCACGTGGTTGACCCGAGTAGTATATAGAGATGCGGGTTCCGGCTCACTTTTATCACTGCGTGATAAAGAATGTTCGAGAGTTCCCCATGGATCTATATACTACTGGGTTATGGGGTGTGGTGACTCTAACGCATAAAAGTGTGTTTTGAATCTGTATGGTGGTTCACTGCGTGATAAAGAGTGTTCCCTGTCCATATATTAGGGGTTTCTGGCTGACCTTTTTATGTTGTGTTAGAGGTGTGCTGGTAATATTGCGAAGATGCCTCTTCCGTGTTATCCATGGAACGTAGATCGATTGGGATTGAGTGAGGTTAGCAAAAGTCTACTACTGGAATTAAGTGGGGAGGAGTCCAGAGGGTGGTTGAAGCGTGCCAAGGAGTTAGTATGCGAATACAGATCTGAGTAATGTGCCTGAGATGATTTTTTGTTAGGAAAGAGAAGACGAGAAGTATGAGAATGAGGAGTGGGTGAGACGCAGTTAGAGTCATCAGCGTCCGGTGCAGCGGTACAATCAGCAATATTACATCAAACATAAGCTGAAGCGTTTGCATTTGTCAGAGCCACAGCGAGATCAGATTTATTATTGGCTGAATAAGATGACGAGTTCAGTTGGTAGGTCATGTGCAATTTATAAAATATGAGTATGTGTTCAAGCGTATCTTTGAGAAGATGGGTCTTCACGTGCATGCGGAGAAATGTAAGACGGTCTCTGGGAAGGGCATAGGCGAGGCGTATGATACGATTTTTTCGGAGGAGTTGGCATCTGACGTGACAATGGCGTCAGCGATACCTTTGGAATCCATGAGTTGAATTGTTCATGATAATCAAACCATTTGACGAGAGATTTTTTTACCTTTGGTGGAAATGGCGTTTTCGACTCTGAAGAGGTTTTGTTTTGGGTTTGTTTTGTAATTCTTGTTCGTAAAAAGACCCTTGGATGAGTTCTCCCGAGGAATATTTGAGTATGTACGTGACTGGAATGGTTTTCTGAATAGTATCGACGACGAAAACTTCTTCAGTCCAGTTAAGGGTGTATCCCTTTCGAACGTGGTTTGTTTGTCTGCTGATTCTGACGCGGTCAGCTGCTTTGAATTTGGATCTAAAAAATAAGGTGTCTCTGACTTTTTTTTGGGGGGGGGCGGTTTGTTTAGTGAAGAAGCTTCTATGAGAGTCCTTTTAATGCTGCGGTGCCAGGTGTGGTTGTATTGGTCAAAGTTTTCTGGACAACAATCTAAGTATCGGTTGCTGTTATCGCTGGTAAATCTCTTTCACATGCAATTTTTGAGAGTTCTGTTAAACAGCTGTACGACGGGCACTTTGGATTGATTGTGTGTACTGTACAAGATAATATTATTCTTTTAAAGCCAATATGAGACGGTTTTGTTATAAAATTCACTACCATGATCTCCCCATATTTTATTGGGCTTTCCTGCACCTACAATGCTATCAAACGCTTCATTGATGAAATTTCCTTTTTTGTTCTTTTTCAGAGGAAATACCCATGCATATTTGTTGAACACATCGATGACCGTCATGAGATACTTGAAATGATCGTTGTACGCGCTGTAATCTCTCATGTCGCCGAGATCTGCCGACCATATATCGTCTGCCGCGACCGCGATATGACTCTGCGTTGTGGAAAATGATTGCTCGCTGGTTTATGCAGTTCCTCTGCGAGAACTTTCAGTTCCGAAAGATCTTCTGCAAACTTTTTCATTTACCTGAAATCCAGATGACCAGCTTATTTTTGGTGCCAATGATGCCACGCACAAGAGATCGGTCTACACGTTCTCTGAAATCTTTTAGCCTGAGTATTTTTAAGTCCCTCAGCATGACTCGATCGTATCCCGCTTTGTCTTCAGGATGATCTCTAACAGATATCATGTTGCACCGTGATGACAACTACGCCGTTGTAGAGCTCTTGACCGGGCAGCGACTGATCATTGCCGTCCAGTTGCTATCCTAAGGGATTCCACGGTCCTTTGTATTATGTCCTGGCAACGTCCATCCGCCACAGGGTCATGGAAGTGTTCCGAGCGCATGGACGTCCATGGCACCACCGAGAATTTGTCTCTCGCCGCAGCATTTACAATCTCTCAAGCACAGATTTCTTTCTACGCAAAGGTCTTCTCAGCTTGTGTCGATGTCACAGTGCCTACAACGATAAATTTGTTATACAGAGACATGACACTAATTCGCACACAACTCTGTTGTCGGCAACATAGTTGCACATAATCTACATTTTTTTAGTGGTCTCTTGTTGCAGAGCAACTCCTGCTGGTGTCGCTTTACCTGTGACGATGTGTGAGTTTTTGGAACCACATACTTCACACCTCGATTTGATCATGAGGCGATGATTCTTTGTGAAGGCCCTCAACGGGATCGATACTCTTCGTCCTAGTTTTGCACTTAAGGCACCACGAGTTCATGTTGGCTGTATTATGTTACAGTGTACATTATTTTAGTGACAAAATGACTTCAAGGGGTGATTTTCCTCCGTACCTGCGGTAGATGTAATTGATGCAGTAGCATCCACACGTGCTATCGTTGACGTCCCGAAGCTGTAGCGAGTTATAACCGGCTCCTTTATGCGATAGTTGGAAGTATCACACAACTTCATTGGGTGGAGGTAAACCAAACGAATAGAAATACTCGACGTCGCTATAACATGGATCGTTGACCACGGAGACCCAATGCGTGCCATGTCCATCGTAATAATTTTGCAGGTTAATCATGCAGATCTCGTGGCTTGTATCGGTTAGAAGGCGTTGAGCTGCGAATCTATTGTTGTAGGCAGCACTACGTGCAAAGGAAACTGGGTTCTGAAACGCTCTCCGGTAAGTTCAATAGTATTAGCCACAGCAGCCGCTGAACCATGTCTGCGTTGGCAGCGAATTCAGAACTCACAGCAGCTTGAGAGTTAGTATCTTTAAACCACCACATATTGGTGGCGCACGTTCACATATAGTAATCGCTGTGAACATTATCAGATTCAGGATCGTGCTTCCTTCTGGTAAGTATCCATCGATTTCTTCCACGGTTTGATTGTTCAGTTGGTACTGCGCCGACTTGAATAGCGACCATCCATTGTTCTGCAGCGTGACTTGAGATAATGCTGCATAGTCTGCAGCCGCACACAGGTTGTACTTTCCCGAGGACCTCCAGAAAGGCTTTATATCGAAGCAAGTACACATCTTTGTCTCGCGTCTCGATTTTTCGATGCATGTTCGCGTTGAAATTGGTGATGTTCGTATCCTGGTATTCAACTTATTTGTACTCGTTCGTTAGTCGTCGACTGGGGTGTCATCATTCAGCCTAAGGTAATCGGGAGTAAATCTCGAATACATGATGTCACTATGTTATAACAGTGTTAGAAAAATTTCGCGATTATTAAAATACATTCAATTTTTTGTCCGAAAATTACTTGAGAATGCTTTTGAAAATGTCTCACCATAATCTTTTTAATCTATAGCCAGACATGATGGCGCAAAGAAATGGTGTCTCTTGTGCACTCACCTTTCTCTCCAGATCTTTGAATTATGTTCCCCGTTCAAAATTAGTTAAGAATATATTTTTATTATTTTAATGTGCAGAATAACTTAAATAGTGAACGTATAAACTAATATCATAAAAATAAGTTTACTAATTCTTTAAAAATTAATGGGCATCTTAAAATTAATTTTCAATATATTATGATTAATTATTTATAAAATACTTATTTATTTATATGATTAAAAGTATTATGGATATCATCATTTTTTATTATTAATTTGAGTTCTGATGAAATATTAAACATTCGTCAATAATATATTAAGGTATAATGTATTGTTTTTTGATACTCCTTTTTGACGAGTAAAGTCTTCCTGATTGTCATCTGGACGAGTAAAGTTTTCCTGATTGTCAGCTACATTTGTGTAGTGTGCAGAATTGTTTTCAATTGGATTACATTCATTAGGATTTCACAGGTATAATATTTGTCTCAGTATCTATATTGCTAAGTTCATTGCCATTATTTACATTGTGTTAAATTTCAATTTCTGCTTTTGTGCATATCTTGTCAAGTATTTACTTGAAATCATTCAGTTTAGTAATGGGTAGTGTTCACGCTCAGGGATGGCCAGTTCCATGCCAAACAAAATGCAAGGAGGGAAAATAAGGAATTATTTTCCCACAGATCTGCAAGTGACGGATCAAGGAAGAATGCTACCTGCATATAGATCACCAGGTTGCCACGTACTTGACCTAACTAACTTTGCAAAAGCGGAGAGACCTCGCCCGGCTGAAATTTTACAATACCTGATATCAAGAGGCACCAGGACAGAAAATATACAGGGCCTACAGAATGGAGGAAGAGGGCTTTATTTTCTCTTCGCAAAAGGAGACACTCCACTTTACAAGAATAACCAGATAATGGAGATAAAGGGAAAGGCGGTGAAGATATACGTTCCCCCACCCCTAATCAAAGCCCTGGGAGAAACAACGGTGGAAGTCCACTTTTCAGGACTGCATCTAGAAGTCCCGCTGACCGAACTAGTGGCCAAAATTGAGAAAAATGTGGAGTAAAAACAATTAGGTCCCAGATGGTGACCTACTGGGTCTTCCCCACCGTCTTTACCGGAGTGAGGATAATAACTCTAACGGAGGAGGATGCGAAGAAGATTCCACCCTTTTTCTATGTGGATTTTAGGACTTTAATTAATTCCTGGTACAGAGGGTGCCAGAATTTTAGACAATGTCATAGATGCGGAAAAACAGAACACCTTCCAAGAGATTGTCAAAATCATATGCACCCGCAAAATAATCCCCTGATTAGCAGGGACCACGAAGGACAAAACAATAGACGAGGAAACTGAAAAGATGCTGAAAGAGGTTCCAGAACCAGCAGAGGAAAGATCTGGGAATGCAGAAGAGACAATAAACTCCCCTTCACTTGAAAGCCTAGGTTCGAGCATAGGAAATAGCACGCAAGACTCAGATAAATGAGAAGCAGCGAGCCAAACAAGTTCTGCAGAAAAAAAGAAGAGCTAAAGCTAGAGCGAGGAAAATACAACAAAAGAAGGAAAGACAGGCTTAAGAACTCAAACTAGTAGAGAAAAACACGGCCCCTTTCTTCGTGCTAGAAGAACCAAAATTGGAAGGGGAAAAGAAAACGCTAGAAAGCTCTGACTTCCAAAGTTCCCAAGAACACAAGATAATAGAAGAAACAATAAATATAGATTCACCAACACAAGCACAGGAGGAAAAGAAGCAGGAAACACAGAAATGGATACATCCACCCTATATTGCCACTTAAAAGGAAGAGATCTGCTTCAACACCCCGGACTCCCTCAGAACTGGATATTATGGAACTCCTATGGGAGGCTAGAAATGAGAAAAAAGAGCAAGATCAAAAGAAAAGAACAGTATCACTGACTAGAGAGAGCCAAAAGAAAATAATCAGTCTGGACGATTACAGAGCAAAGAGAACTGCCCACTAAGATCTAAATTACTAATTATAAACTACAAATTGTTTTTTTTTTAATAAATTTTAGCAATACATAAAGAAACTTAAACATCTGTACATAGCCAAGATGGAGGGATTGAACCTGCAAATCTTGACTATGAACATCAATGGAATTACAAATAAAATTGATAAAATTATATCACATTCTAAGAACTCTGATATTATTTTACTACAAGAAAAACATGGGATGCCCGAGCATGTGGTGAGGAAACTAGAAGAAGACCTTAACCCCCTTGTCCTCACCAGTAACCACCCAACAAAGAGTGAATCAAGGGTGGCTACAATTGTTCGGCGTTCCGCCAAAGGATTAAACTTTGAAAGCTTAAAATCCCCAAATGAACTACAAGGACGTTTACTTCACATTAAATTAAATAAATGTAATTTTTTAACATATATGTACCAGCTGGAGGAATAAATCCCAAAAAAGTAAATTTTATCATAAATGCAAACCATTATATCCAACACTATGCTGTAGATCCATATATTATAGGAGGGGATTTTAATTGGATATATACTGAACTTGATAAAAGTAAAAAACGTACAGATTCTGATAAAAAAAACAACTGCAGAAATGGATTAAATTATTTGTAAAAACCAACAACATAGAAGATGTCTATCGATGGTTAAACGTAAAGTGTAGGAAATATACATACATGTATGGTAGTGATAAAGGAAGTAGATTAGATACCTTCTACATATCTGAAAACTATATTAATGCAGCTAAAAACATGTGTTATACTAGAAGACCAAATTGCTGACCATAAACTGGTCTCACTTGAATTATTAATCAACAACACGATTAAATGGGGACAAGGTGTCTGGAGGATGAATAATACTCATCTACTGGGCAATGAATACGTAAATACCATACGCACTCATCTGAATAATTTTAAAACTAAGCATGTAGGAAATATAATGGAGGATTGGGAACTAATTAAAAAAAAAGAAATTAAACGAATAACCAACTAAAAGAATGCATAGACAATGGATACAGAAGTCTTATCTTGAAATTCAGACAAAAAATGAACCACTAACAGAACAAGATGATAAAATAATTAGGCAATGGGATGAACTAGAGAAGGAAATAACTCAAGGGATTAAAATTAAAGCCGGGAAATATGGGAATCTATATAAAAACGGAAGGGGACTATACAAAAGATTAGAAATCAAAAAAGGGGAACATAAAAAATTGAATCAATTCGTTTTAACAATTTAGTCTATAAAGATAAAATGAATATATTAGAAGGTTTTAAAAATTATTATGTTAATATATATAAATCTCAAATATCGATATCAATATTATAGACAATTATTTGCAGCAAACCAACTATAAACAAATATCTCTAAATGAATGTGAAAATTGTGATAAATTTATTACTGCAGAGGAAATAAAAATTGCTATTACAAGTTTGGAAAAAGAAAATCTCCAGGATCTGATGGTATTACATCAGAATTTAATTTTAAATTTCAAAAATGAACTAGTTGATATTTTGGAACTGCTTTATATTAACATACTACTTTATGGAAAATGCCAGAAAGTTTAAGGAAGGGAATTATTACTTTAATATATAAAGGGAAAGGGGATAGAGAAGAAGTTATAAACTGGAGACCCATAACTCTATTAAATACTGACTACAAAATTTTAAGTAAATTATAACTAACAGAATAAGGAAATGTTTAAATTCAATAATAGATATAAATGAAAGCTATGGAGGAGTAGGGAGAAAAATATTAAATAATACACTCTCAATAGCTGCTATAATAGACTTTTTAAAAAGTAAAGATGAGAAGGGAGTCACGTTTCTATTCGATCAGGAAAAGGCCTTTGATCGGATAGAACATGACTTCATTTTTAAAGCTTTCAAAAAATTTGGATTTGGAGAAAACATTATTAACTGGATCAAAGCTATGTATGTCAATATCACTTCAAAAATAACTATTAATGGAGCTCTAACAGATGAGATTAAAATCCAACGTTCAGTAAGGCAGGGCTGCCCCCTGTCTATGCTGCTATATGTAATAGCAATAGAATCCTTGAACATAAACATCAATAACAACATTAATATTCAAGGAATTAAATTACCAAATTTGAACTCGATTTTAAAACTATTCTACAAGCAGATGACTGCACGAACTTTACCAGAGATGAATATTCATTCAAACATCTACAAGATGAATTCCTACAATTTGGGAAAACTTCTGGCTCTGCAATAAACCATGATAAAACAGAAATTTTACTAATAGGAAACTGGGGGGGGGACTCTACTCACAAGAACTATTGTGCGTTACTAATCAAGATAGATGCACAGATTGAAACTTGGTCGCACACAAAGATTAACTTAATGGACCGTATACAGGTTGCTAAAACCTACATGTACAGTTCATTGAACTATACGATGAATTCGGTTCAACTCACGGAAGTCATGATTGGCAACATCGAAAGAAAAATACTGAGCTTTATTTGGAATGACAAAATACACTACCTAAAGAAAAAGCATATATGTAGACCCAAAGAAGGGGGGCGGGGGGAGGGCTAGCCTTGCCAAACCTGAGTATTAAACACAAAGCTATTATCTTAAATAGGTTTAAGCAATTAAATAGCACTCCAAAATTTCCATGGGAAGCCATAAATGTTTATTTATTTGGATACTTATGTCGTTTCAACAAGGAAATCTATAAAAATAATAAACTAATTAAATTGTTAGAACCTCCGGGCTCATATAGAAGAGTCAGTAAATTTGTATATATGTATAGAGAAAATACAAGAGTATGGGACAAAAAGAGTGATATCTATACAATTCTAAATGATATCATCTCACAAGACAAGCAGGAAATTGAATTCCGCCACCCTGAGATGAATTGGGCGGGCATTTGGAAAAATTGGGCGGGTATAGGATCGGCCTCTATACAAAGCAGGCTCTTCCTATGCCTGCACGACGAATGGCTAACGGACACTCAATAACCCACTTACCAAATTGTAGATTATGGGAAATTCATGGATTCTAAAGACCACTTAATAACTTCATGTCCTAAAAGAGCATCAGAGAGACAGGTGTTAAAAGAAAAAATCAAGACTAAATATGGGATAATAGAAATAAACATCTATTATACACAAATAATATTAATGATAAGAAAATTTATAATGATCTAATCTCATATATTTTTATTCGATCATGAAAACAACTAGGGATTCTAATAACTAAACACTCAAATCTTAGCTTTTTTTCTCCAAAATTATCATTTTAAATTAACTCAATATTATATCTGTGAGGTCCTTTATATTATCAACATACACAATAATAACATATACACATACAACAAACAGAGATATGGCCTTGCTAAGTAGGGAGACCAAGATGGTACGATGCCAATGCTACTTGACTCACGTGTGGTAGTACAGGTCGTACCGGATCTCCCCAAAGGTGAGGCCAGTAATAAGAACATTATGAAAACAGAAACACACAGAACAATCAATACACACCACAACACAAACACACACGACATGCACACACCGAACATTATAATTGCATACATACAGACTCGCCACATCTAATTCTACAACTTTCCTCATCTATCTATCTCTCTCCTTTACAGCACATACACTAAACTATCATGCAGGTTCTAAAGACTGGGAAGCACGGTATCGACGACTTACGTCACAACCTAACTTCCCGAGTCAATTCGAACCGATAAAACTAAATAACAACTCTAAGAATTTGACCTTTATCTAGCCATTCCTTGCACAAACACAAGATAACATACGAAACCAATAGCACACGCACATAGCACACATAGGACAACATTAATCCCCGGCTAGGATCACTTATGATAAATAAACTCCAAGATCAGCCTGGGTTGAGGAATATTTTTACAATAGAGTAGGATGGTGTATAAACCCAAGCTCAAAATTAATAAAATCGAAATTTAATAAACTTGACACAAACAACACATACAAAATGGGGGAAACAACAACACATAAAATCCTTTTAACTTTCGGCGCTAGGGGGTCCCTTCTATGATGAGAGCCTGAGAGGGACCACACCAATAAACATTTTTAAATGTGCATTATATGTAATAAAAATATTAATAAAACTGTTTGTCTCTATTTATTCATAAATGTTTGATATAGTTACCAATATATATATATATATATATATATATATATATATATATATATATATATATATATATATATATATATAATTAAGATCCAGTTTTACGTATTTTTATGTATTAAAATATCGTTTATCTGTACTGTATATGCATTTTTTCACGTCAATTATTCGTTAAAGAATAAAACAATTGCGTTAGGTTAAAAATTTAAACTATGACGTCATCTTGTTTATGTCATGTTGTTTATATCATTGATCACTTAGAAACACAATATATTTAGTGACGTAGGCAATGATATTGAACTCAGTTTCAATTCAGTCTGATGAAGCAATAAAGCGAAACCGGTCAAACATTCTACGGTTGGTGTTGTTTACTTTATCATTTATATATACACACCTATTAGCTCAATGATAAATAAAAAAAATATACAAATGGAGCATAAAATTCTGCACAAAGTAGTGGCAGATCCAGGAAAAGATTTTATCCTACGACACGAGATCGTTCTATCCAAGATCAAATACCGCTCTGCATGAGTTGATCGAGTGAGTCAGAGAAGAACTAAAGGCGATGCCAAGAGCACAGACACGTCGTAAGCTCGCCAACGAGTACATGGCGCTGATGGGACGAGAGATCCTTACCACGCAACAGTACATGAAGCAACTGCGTGACAAGTACAAAGCGCTCACGGGAAAAAGTCTAGTCTTCCAAACTCCTTCGACTTCAGCACGAAATCATCAGCAGGTCGAGGAGAGCTGACATCAAGAAAATACTACCTAAAATCGATATGCAATCTCTTCAATGACAACGTGCTAAACTTACGCGTCTTCCACCACCCAGGCGCGTCGAAAAAGCCTACGGAGGTGCTGACAAAGAATTCATTTACGATCATATGCTTGAGAGAGGAGTCGACAAAGAACTCCTGCAGAGCATTCTAAAACCTGTAGTAGATGCAGAACTGCGTATACACAAGGCTATCAAACTCGGAGTAGTTCTTAACGTTCATTTTGGGAAGGAACAAAAGAGCATCGACGTGTGGATCAGAGCAAAGTCGCTGACTATGTATCGTAGTGATGATATCAGTCACATATTCGACATCGCCTGGTCGTTTATCCAGCGTCGCATCGAAAATTATCAATAATCGCGATCGGCAACGGTCTTTGCCGGAGCTAATTCTGTCCCGTTTCAAACTTTCAAATTCACACTGTTGCGCGAAAGTAAGTACGCCCCTCTTCCCAAGCAATTCGTAGCCAGCAGAGCGTGCATCAACGTCAAAAAACGACAATGACTACTGTCTCGTGTAGGCCATTCTTTCTGCTCTACATCCTGCAAAGGACAATGGCGATCATATCTCAAAGTAAAAGTCGTATTTTGAGCCCATCAAAATCACTGGCATCACCTTTCCTTCAGCGGTCAAGGGCGTACCAAAATTGTAAGCGCTCAACGATAGACTCTCCATCAACGTGTTTGGACTAGATAACAAGAAAACTGGTGATAAACAGTTCGTCATCTATCCGCTGCTGATCTCAAAAACAGCCTCACAAGGAAGCATCAATTCTCTGTATTACCAAAACCATTTCGTATACATCAAAGACTTCAGCCGGTTATGTTGAACACAGTAGACGCAACATAAAAATCTTGGACATTTCTGCTGTCGATGCTTGCAATGCTTTCCTCAACCGCAGCGACTACACGAAAAAGTCACGTCTGGATACTGTCAAGAATTACAAACCGTTCAGATGCCACCCGAGGAAACACTACAGTTCGAAAACCAACACAAAACATACGGGCATGCGTTTTATATTGTCTATGATTCGGAAGCTATCCTCGAAAAGTACAAAGACCCTCTCCTGATTCAGTCTATTCTTTTACTCAAGTAGAATACAAGCATGTACCGTGCTCGATAGGCTATTCAACCTGCTCCGTCGTCGATCAAAATTTGTCTTCGCCGTATCGACAACAACGCGGTGAGGATTGCATCATCTGGTTCTTTGAGCAGCTCATAGCTGAATGGAATCATATCAACACTCTCCGGAAATATACAACGCCGATCATTCCACTAACACCGTCACAACTGCTACAGCACTAATCAACGCAGCAATGCCATATCTACGAAGAGTACTTTAAGCCATGTAATAAAAGAAGTCAGAGACCATTGTCATATCATCGGTCATGCTGATTGTAATTTACGCTTCAGAGATCCAGACTTTCTACCGTTGATCGCGCATAATCTGCGAAGATACGACGGTCATTTCATCATCTCAGCGCTCAATCAACCGTGTGTCACGACTGCTTGTGGCAGAGGTAGGTTCCTGCCCCATCAAATGCATCCCAAAACATTTTGGGAAGTACATGTCGTTCTCAATTGGCCTTTTTCAATTCATTGATTCGTCCCATTTCAGGGCGTCGTCGCTGGATGACCTCGCTGAAACCTGCCCTAAGTTCACACACCTAAAAAAGAATTTGAACCCCATGCAAATCTACTCCAGCGAAAAGGAATTCATCCCTACGAAGATATCGATGCATGATCGAGATTCGATGAAACCTCGTTACAACCCATTGACACCTTCTTTCTCATTTACATCTCTCCGACATCACTGATGGGGAATACCAATACCCGAACAAGATATGGAACGACTTCGGTTGTCAAACTCTCGGAGATTATCACGACCTGTACTTGAAAACGAATGTACACGGATGTCTTTAAAAATTTCAGGCTTACGTGCTTGGATCATTGCCAACTCGATCCGTTCTGGTATTTCTCCTCTCCTGGCCTCTCTTGGGATGCCCTCCTCTCAAGGCGGGTCAATCTCAGAGTGAAACTCTGTACCGATCCGGATATGTTCATGTTCACCAAACAAATGATTCGCTGGTGGAATATCCGTAATAAGGCAAAAACACGCCGTCGCCAAAAGCAAGTACATGAAAAAATGCGATCCCACAAAACCATCCACGTACATCCTCTACCTTGATTACAACAATCTCTATGGCTGAGCCTTTTCACAACCCCTTCCGGTGGAAGATTTTAACTGGATCACTGGAGAACAGTACCTCGAGGAAAGACAAGCGGGATACGAAGATGGATATGGCCATTTCTTCGAAGTCGATCTCATTTATCTCTCTCATCTCCACAACGCTCATAACGATTATTCCTTCTGCGCTGAACAACTCATTGTCACAAGCTCGTTGCCTTCTTCACAACAACTTGAGCAACAAAGCCAATTCGGACTCAGAGACTTCAAGGTGAAAAACGTAGTACCCAATCTCAACCACAAAACATGCAATAAGATACATCATCGACTGCTCGAACAAGCTTTCCAACATGGACTGGTTCTTGACAAAGTTCATCGTTCTCTCATGCTTAAACAATCTCCGTGGAAGAAAACCTACGTCGACTTCAACACGAGACAAAGAGCGAAAGCCACAACGGACTTCAGTAAAAATGTCTAGAAACTCTTGAACAATAGCGTATTCGGAAAAATCATGGAAAACATCAGACACAGAAAGAAAATCGAAATTATCAATAACCAACGACGACAAATAAGCTCGTTGCCAACGATGCCTTCCTCAGCATGAAACTCTTTAACGAATAACTCGTCGCAATCAAATCCAGATAAAACAAATCTCAAGCTAGTCAAACCCATCTATGCTGGCGCAGCCGTTCTCGAACTCTCCAAAATGTTCATGCTCCAGCTTCATTATGACTTCATCAAACGACAATACGGAGACAAATCCACATGACCGATACCAATTCACTCACCTAAGAAATTCACACCGACGATGTCTACGCAGATCTGTATCAACATCGAAACCCTCTTTGATCTTAGCTATTATCCTGAAATAAGTCCATTTCACTGCAAAGATATTGAAAAGGAACTTGGAAAGTTCAATGATCATCTTGTGGGATACCCAGCACAGAATTCATAGGACTTAGGTTCAAAATGTACTACCATACACTCGATGATGATGCCATCAGGAAAAAAGCCAAAGGCGTAAAATACGATCACTACGGACAGTCACTACAAGGACATCTACGCTACTATTCCATGAGAACTTTCCGATCACAACGACATAACATATCTGCCATGCTCATCAACAAAAAGGACCTTGTCCGTTTAATGATAAGCGTTACTCCACCGATGGTATTCATACACTCGCACGATAAAGTAAAGGACAGACAAGGACACAGTCTTTGTCACGTAGAGCCAGAAACCCTATAACCCAGTAATATATAGATCCATGGTGGATCTCTCGAAAACTCTTTATCACGCAGTGATAAAAGTGAGTCAGAACCACCATTTCGAAATACTACTGCCCCTAAAGTGTATTTACACAAACAAGTTTGTATTATCCACTTTGCTTCAGAATCCTTTATTAAAACGATGGAAGAGTACAACATCCTCCAGTGGATTCAATAGCCTCCACTGTTTGGAAACGGAATATTTCTGCATTTTAAATAACGTTATAAAAACTTGTAGTATTGGCATCGGGCCTTAAAGGAAGACTTCAATATACACGTGATACTCATCGTAAGAGACCTTTTTCACTATCACAGTTTTCATAAGTAAGAAAACAATGCTTTTTTATATGTTTAAATGCATTCCAATATTGTTTGTTCAATAAATTGTATATACAATTCATGTGCATGTTTTATTGACGACTATCATAAAAGATTAAGGCACTGAAGGTGTATTCATGCTTACAGCAAGGCAGTTGGTTGTCCCGACATGGTGTCCGTAAATGACAACTTGTAAGTCTCTGAATTTGTCTTTTCCGTTCATGAGAGCGTGCGTGTGTTGGTTCAATTAAAACTATACTATCGATGGAGCAAATTTTATTACCACCAGCAGTTTGAAGTGTATTAAAATAATTAAGCTAAAAAGCTGGTAGATACAAAACAGAAGATTGAATGTTACTATAGCAACACATTATCAAATGAGGCGAACAATATCCACACTAATATTACAAGGTGAAGTCATAGTAAAAGTTATATAATGGGCCACGTTCTTGCGCTAGGTTTTTACTATCGCCAACCCCTAAAAGACGTACCATGTATTATTTTAACGTGACAATGTAAAGGGCCATGTAATGCAATTTCAAGGACTCTCTCTCTCTCTCTCTCTCTCTCTCTCTCTCTCTCTTCGGTGCACACAAACACAAGCGCATGGAAGTTCGCTGAAAATCGCAAAAAATTCGTTTAAAGCTTTAATAATGAGACAACACAGTTGCTTCCGTCACCAATTATATTTGATATAAGCTCTTTCCACCTTAAGTGCGTCCTCTTAATATGCATGATAACGATCTTCACCATACAAGCCTGTTCCTTTTAATCATGTTTTATTGTGGTGCTTAAGAAACATATTCAGACAAACAACATCAAGATTACCCAAAGTAATTCTATTTTTATTTTGTCTTATTTACGTTTTGTTTCTATTTTTGGCTTTTGTCTTGCTTGAGTAATCGCCCTGTGTAGCTCTGTATCATTGAAAGAGCTTGGACTTCCACGCCAGCTTTGCGACGTTGTTGGTTAGTTTATTCTTTGACATATACGATTTCTCCTGGTCATTAATGTATGATCCTGTGTAAATTGGAAAGCACCCACCGCCTAGCTCACATGCACAAGCGCTTCAACCCCCATGAGGTCTTTTCACCAGAAGGATGGTGCAAAGTCGAAAGTATCGACACGAGGTGGACAATAGCTGACACGCTAAGCAAACGGAATTTATATCTCTGCTATCTGCACAAACCAAATGGATTTCTCTTGCGACATGCACCGTGTGTGTGTGTGTGTGTGTGTGTGTGTGTGTGTGTGTGTGTGTGTGTTATAGGGACTTATGTTATAACCAATATGCAGAATGTGAATACAGATTAACGATAGCTGATACGCTAAGCAAACGGAATTTATATCTCTGCTATTTGCACAAACCAAATGGATTTCTCTTGCGACATGCACTCTGTGTGTGTGTGTGTGTGTGTGTGTGTGTGTGTGTGTGTGTGTGTGTGTGTAGGTGTGTGTGTGTTATAGGGACTTATGTTATAACCAATATGCAGAATGTGAATACAAATTAACCAAATTCAATCCTTGATATTTGGCCATAGAATGTATTCAGATGGCCCCAACTAAGGTCACATATACTGACATTTCTATAGTCACAACAAATATCTTACTTGATTTTATTGGCATATTCTCAACTAGTGTGAATAATGTATGTGCTAATATCCTACTACTAATTATAATTGACCTAGCACAAGGCAATTGTGATATACTGCTATTAATTATATCATGATTGTATATAAAAATTGAAGGATAATGATGGCAGGTGATGATAGCTTTTGTGATGAGTTTACAACAAAGCAAGTGATTTTGCATTTAAAAATGAAATCTACTTATTAATCAATTCTTGAATAGAGCATCCAGACTACATTCTATTGGAATCTAATGAGAACGGATATGTGATCAGTTTCTAGCAATATAACCAAATAATATAACGGTGCATTCTGATAGCAGTAGCAGTCTAGGAAGACAAAATAATTATTGAGCGCACATAAAATATTGTGCAATATTTGAATGGTACCATACCAAGAGACACCATTATCGACGACATCAGTAGCGGCAGCTCAATCGGAAAATCTAATATGTTCCCCTCCCAGACGGCAGATAATTTTGTGACCCATAGAAGCCATTTTCATGTTATGGTATGTTATACATAACATAAAAAGCCCCTGGTGGTAAATTGTCCAGTTTCAGGCAGAAGAGACCCCATTTCCCGCAATTCCTTTCGTGAATCGAATCAAACAATGGCGGCCAAAATGTTCAATGACAACAAAACATTCCTGAAGGCGGGATTCAAAATGTTTTCCCACGATCGCAACCTGTCAATAAAGAGAATACAGCCCAATAATTTCATGGGCTTATTTGGGCCAATCAGAATCATATGAAGTGATATGTTCATACGTTATCATATCAAAAATATGAACTGTACACACTACAGGCAAAGTGAAAAAGACTATGTGAGATATATATATATATATATATATATATATATATATATATATATATATATATATATATATATATATATATATATATATCTGTATCAGCAGATTAGGTAATGGTTTGTCTTCTTAAAATTTTATTTACTTGACTATAGTTCTCCAAAATAACGATGTTCTGATATTTTAGATAACAATATCGTGTTTGTATCTTTAATGGGATTACGTGCCTGATCAGTCAGTAATTACTGATAAGTCAAAACTGTCGACACTATGTTACGTGTAGGCTCGTACGAAAGTAACAAAAGAAAAGAGTGAAGCCAACAAGCTTTGTAAATTTTAACAAAATAATTTATTTCCCTAGAAAACAAGGTAAAAATATGAAATAGGACTTACGGTTTGTGAATATAATCCAAAAATTAATCCTAGAATTCAAAAATATAAGTCCTATCACTAAACAGTTCTAATTGAATCCGGGTTCGAATCTCGATGAAGTTCCAATATGGAAGGCGATGAAGTCAGATGAGGTCGTTGTACTGATGGCAACAGTTCCTCGTTGAATCACAATTTATAATGTTCCCGTTTAGAATTCCAGAATAAATTTCCACTGAATGTCTTTGTCCCAGAACTTTTATAAAGAAGAATATTTTCCAGAGTGAATAAATTATTTTAAATAAGAAACTCAATTCTAATGGCAACAACAAGAATACCTTTCGACCTGAACGTATATTTTACGACTGAGTTATTTTCACTGAGATACGAGTATTAAACCCAACTAAAACGTCATTTCAGTCCAGCGTGATGGGTCACATGGTCTCTTAACATCGAATAGTGCAATAAAAATATGCCATTTAGCACCTAGGTCAAAATAGCCCTATCTACAAATGAGATTCTCACGCTGGAAATAAATAAAAAAGTAAGGCTGTTTACAACTTAGCTAACACGTGGGCCGAACATGACCATGGTAATAGCCAATCGTTTTCATTCAATGTTTACAAAATCTATGAACCAAGGTGAACTAAAAATAGTGCTTAAGTCATGCTTTTGCGTTCTAATCAAGTCAACAGAAGACTGAATTTTTTCAAAAATATCAAATCCGGTGAAAATAATCATTACAATAAAATGTAATGAAAGAAAAATAAAATTGAAAAGAATTTAAAACTAACATACAAGTAATTAAATTACATATACGTAACAACTATTATAATAAAGTAATACTATATACAGAACAAAACGTTTTACCACTTGCAATTTATAATATATTCCAATGACAAGTCTATAGACGAGTCGATACAAATATATATATATATATATATATATATATATATATATATATATATATATATATATATATATATATATATATATATATATATATATACCACATACATTAAAAAGTAACATGCATTTAAAGTGTTGGTATAAAGCAATTTGATATAACAATACTATTGGTATATCAAATTGTGATCCGCCCATGACGCAATAATACGCATACATAAACATTCTCGCGAGCGTCTACAGTTGATTCTAGATCAATGATCAATTTCCCCACATTAGTCACTAGTGACGTATGAAAAATAACGATGAAAAGTATTAATAATCCACGTTTTCTAAATTAATTTAATATGGTACACATTTTCATCACAATCCTTTCTGCTTTCTGTTCTCCCCTCCCTCTCATGCATAACGGACAAACTGCGCAGAAATGTGGAATGAGAGAGAAAATGAATTTGGGCTGGATTAAAACCTTGAAATAGAAATTACACCAAGTAACCTACAAGAATATGGTTCGTCCTAACGATACGTGTGCACTTTCCCTGGGATTTATCTACGGTGTTTATCAATGATACAATGTTGCAAACCAGTAAATTCCTCGGTTACGTGGTACATATACTGTGATATATTTAATGTTATGTTTTTTTGTTTGTTTTTTCTTAAATATACCATAATGTTGTAAAAAATCGATTATTATTATTTAAATATGAAAATGTCCAAAGGCCTCTCTCTCTCTCTCTCTCTCTCTCTCTCTCTCTCTCTCTCTCTCTCTCTCTCTGTGGACCATCGTAGCAAGATACGGGCTAAAATCTATGAAATGACGAGCGTAGAGGATTTTAGTTTGTGTCATCCCATGATGTCTGTGGACTTATGAATGATGATAAAAGTTAAGTCAAACAGACCAAAGAATGAGAGAGAGAGTTTTAATGTCAAACCGACCAGAGAGAGAGAGAGAGAGAGAGAGAGAGAGAGAGAGAGAGAGAGAGAGAGAGAGTTTCATGGTCAGTGGTACTGTTACTAAAGAAGAATACTGACTTAGATCAACTGTAAATATATTAAAATATTTTAATTACCTCTTCTTGGTTCGTCATTTCGCTTAGTTTCTATTCCATATTAATTTCCATGCGCCGGTACGTAATGGCTAAACGTTCATGTGAATGGCGTAGCTAAGCAAGCGTGTGTAGTGCTCTACTTTCATCATTAAAACCATCTATCATGCTTAAATGATAAGTATATATTATATTGATTGATCAATTTCAATAAAAATAGAAACTAAAAAAAGAAAGCAATCAACTTATCAATATACAAAGGTGATTGTGAATAGCCACAACAAGTATAGAACTATATTTTGTAGCGGACACACTCGGGTGATGTGAGGAGTTCATTTACTCGGTCACTACACAGCTGCCTGTAGTAAATCTTAATTCCGTTCAAAGGGCAAATATATGTATCTGTATGTGATAGAAATAAAATATATGTATAGTTGTACGTTATATCAATGATATACCACTCGTTGTATAAATTTTTCATTAAAAGGAAACTCGGCAAGCCTCGTTTCCTTTTAATACATGTATACATCTAGTGGTATATCACTGATACAGCGTACACACACACACACACACACACACACACACACACACACACACAGAGACACACACACATATATATATATATATATATATATATATATATATATATATATATATATATATATATATATATATATATATATATATATATATATATATATAATATGCTGTATAGGCACACGAAAATCCTAATCCACAGTACACGTTAGAATTTTACTGAACTAAGTAGAGAACTCTGGTTAATGGTGTCTAAGACAGATCGTTTTACATAATTTGGCTCCATGAGTCAGTGAGGTAACATGACAAAATTGAAGATGTCGTTTCCTCGGACTTCTTAAATCTTGCAAGCTCCCAACGCATTAGCTGATGATAGACATCCAATTCGATATTTTACGGATAAAATGAAAGCTGTATATGGTTATATAAATGTATCCAATTAAAGAACAAAATACAATTTGGAAGTATAAGTAAGCAACCCTGGAAAGCTGTAAAATGCTACATTGTCCCTACTAATCAATCATACAAATGCCCAACTACCTGGCCTGTGAGGAATCCAATTAACCACCGCACCCATGACTCCACTACCTCGTTGAGTCCCGAGAAGGTGAATCCAAAATTAAACATTAATTAAACACGAGGGGCATCACTCTATTCCCTTGCTCCGGCGTAAGAGAATGACTCCAAATTAATTACTGTCACTAAGAACCTGGTCCCTCACCCCGCACCAACAGGATAAATCCGACTTCTAATACTTTAACTTGTATGTATGTATGTATGTATGTATGTATGTATGTATGTGTGTGTGTAATCAATCTCTAGACAGAAGTTTATCTCTCTCTGTCAATCAATCAATCAAATTGATTAGGATGAGTTGTGCTACATTATGTACGCATATTCAGCCGGGTAGTTATACGGCCACCATGCTCAAATGTATTGCGAAATACATGAGGAAATAAATCAACTAATAAAGAAACGATCCATATCATCTGTACGTCCTTAGGCAGATGGCTAATTTTAACACATTGGGCAGAATTTTCATCGTCTTGCGGATTTTACGATTTATGTTGTCAATGTTAGGAAAAAGTAAAAACGAGCTTTTAGTGACGGTTGCATCAAAACGGATCCGTTGACCACTTCAATAGACTTTCCAATGTTGGAGGGGCTGTTCTGGTGGACTGTCAAAACAAAAATCGTAAAATCGCAATCTAATTAAACAAATATTAATTTATGCTGAAAACCACATATTCATATTTAACTTTCACCATACTCCTCGGTTCACTAAACTGAGACACTACACAGCCAATAAAACCGGCTGATGTGTCATAGTTTAATAATGATGTCTCGGATGTAGCCCACTAAAGTCCTAGGTTCCTCCCTAAGCAACTATTAGCATTGTATAATTCATTCTTCTCATGCTTCGGAAACTATACGACGAAAACGTCTATTTGCTTCACGTGACCTTAAACGGTGGACCTTACGTTGGGGACACGAAGTTAGGAGTTGATGGGTTCTCGAATGTCATAACCTCTCCAAATCATGACAGAGGTTTCATATATGTAAAACTGCATGATAAATTTGGTTGAAATCCAACAAGTCTTGGTAAAGCCGTGATGCCGAAACCAAAGTAATGGATGATGGACAATTCAAGACCATAACTCCGGCAAATGATGTGCAATTCTGCAAATCAAACTCATTTAAAGATACGCTGCATGAACCAAATTAGGGAGGACTGTCAAATCAGGAGGCAAAGTTCATGTAAATGAAGTCGTGTAACACTGAAAATCAAACTCATTAAATTACTTATCGATTGAAAATTGAAGCCAAAATTTGGGTGTAACTATAAAAACAAAAATACATTGGTAAGTTAAAGTTGCAGAAATACAAGTTAAACGAATGAGCGATCAGGGGCAATAACTCCTTTATAGGATGACAATGTAGGCTGAAAAGCTGCATACCAACTTTGATTAAAATCCAACAATCATTCGTACAATAATGCTGCAGAAACCAAAGTCAAGATGAAGGATGATGCGGAGCAATAACTTGTGCTGTTGAACGCTGGAGATCAAACTAATTTATGGTCTTAAAATATGAACCCTTTATAAAGTTGTGCTTATAAACCAAAGTTAGGAGCTTGGACTGTCAGGACCATAACTCAACTAAATGATGTCATGGAACAAGGGAGATCAAATTCATTCAAGCGCTCCACAGTATAAAGTCATACGCCATTTTGAAATCGAATAATCTTTAGTGAAGTTAACCAAAGTCACGATGGAAGGCAACCATGGTTAATAACTCCTGCAAAGGAAGCCATGGAACGCCTTTTGTTTTCTTCAAAATCTCATCGATGTAAATATAAAGCCACATGCCAAATTGTATAAAAGGATATGCCGCGGAAACAACGAAAGAGGTCGAACAATCTAGAAGTGGGGGTGGGGTGGGGGCAACTCCTTTAAATGATGATAAAGAATGCTGAATATCGAACTTGTTCGAGGTTTAATCAATATAAATAAAGTTTGATTGGGTGTACTTTCAGCTTATACAATGGTCGACTCGTTGAAAGAAAAAACTTTTCTCTTAAAGGACACATGGAAAGGCATGCTTGCGCTCAATCGCATAATCTCTGGCTTTTCGCTTACGATGTCTTTTCTTTTCTATGTGGAAAGGTCATGTATATTGCAAGTGGTATATTATCTCTGTGTGTTGATGCACTAATAAATTCTTTCATTTTTTTATTTAAAGATACAAGAAAATGACGAATGTCACCGATATTGAAGACGTCGTCAAGACATGGGCTTGGACAAGTTTCTGTAAGACTCGCAGTAAAGACCTTCAAAAGCTGAAATACGATGACGTACACTTGGACGTAAACTGGACCAGGGTCAGATTCATTCCTGGAGATCCGGACTACTCGGATAAAGAAATGGTTGAGAGTCCCAAGTCGAAGGTTGTCTTCACTTCTTCGTTTGAGAACAATACGGAAACAGAACAAGAACATTCGTTCACAACAGAAAGAACTACGGTATGCACGTGCACCACTCTAGTTTCCAAAGGTTACACGAAAGGATTCCACCTAGAACTGAAATTAGGTCTTCCAGAAGAAGTCTGCTCGGCAACTGCAGGATTTGGCCGCGAAGTCAACATGGAAAGTGCTGAGGAAAACACGCATGAGGAGACAATCTCCTGGGCCGTGAACAGCAATGTTAAAGTTCCAAAAAAGCATAGAACCACCGCAAAGATGGTAGTGAAGGAGATGCTCTTTAGTGCAAATTTTAAACTGTCTGTTAAGATAAAAGGTACGGTGGTTGTGGTAATTACTAATATCAAAGACAACAATTCCTTCATCCAATCTGTTGAGGGAGATATTTCACAGATTCTGCAGGAGGAAGCAAAGAGAGGAAAGACTGGATATATAATAGAAGACCGAGCTGTGACGTGGGTTGTAGAGGGTTCTACTAAGTTTCGATTCGGAGTGGAGCAATTTGTAAAATTAAACGAGGAACCATTAGAATGAATATTCCATAGCAATTTCTTGTATTTTGGTGGAAGCAAAGTCATTGGAAAGGCAAAATTTAGAAACCTGGACCACTTAGAGGTACGCAAATAAAAGAACATTTTTAAAACTTTCTTTTATAAATGCATTGAATACTGGATAGCAGAGATTATCTTGAAAGCTTTATGCTAAAAAAAACCCTGGGTTTATTTATTACTTGAACAACTCGGTCAAAGTATCAGATGCTGGGCATCACTAAATGAGTGAAGGAATTAAGTATCTGCTGTTTTCAGACTTTAAACGATCAAACCAACTCAGGCCTGTCTGAAAGTTATCTTCAGAGGAATACCTGAAATTACACACCAAGCTTTACGCAATAAACGTTCTTACTGCATGTTAAAAGGATATAACTACAGTATGAAGATAGCATTTATTGATGAATCACGGGCCATCAAGGTTTAACTTTCCACAGCTAGATCCCCATAGCAGCAGTGAATTTTTCCAAGAGTGATGAAACATGCTGCAATTTAGACACGCCCATACAATATTGCCCGATTTTTTTTTTTAATCAAAAACTGTGTACTCAGTTAATGCGTAATACCAATCTGACAACCCACTGCCTTCGATATTTAATTACGTTGTACCATATTCTACTAATTATTAAATTTTTAGATGTCCGTTATTATTTTTCTGATGACACAGACTAAGATACAAATTAGCTATTCTTGGTGGCATACATTATCTTTATATTTTTTAATGGTCCATCTAGCCATCGCCAGTAAATACAAATATAGTAAAATATTCCGTTAAATATTAGTAGAATGCAGGGATAAGAATTGCAAAAATTAAAATTTACTTTTAATAGACCTATTAAAAGTGAAAATTATGTAAGGAAAGAAATGAAATATATTTAACTTGTAAACTTTTGTTTGCAAAGTTTACATGTGCAAACACACACACACACACACACACACACACACACACACACACACACACACTTGAATGCACGCCTCTGGTTTAAAACATCTGGCAAAGAAAATATATTTTATTCTATACATTATATGCCTGCTTCCAAGAGAAGAATAATACATTATGAAGAGAAGCTTATTGAGTGGGTAAGATGCTTGTCAATTAGGCAAATTACATTTTGACATCAATTTAATGACATTGTGGTGTTTGTTGACATGGCTTGCACCAACTGTTTTCGAAACACGAGACAGTAAATAGAACTGTTTACTTGATCAGTCTCCATTATTGTACGCCATTGTTGTTATTCTTGTGAGTTTTAACTAGTTATATCTTCATCTTGTTCCACCATCTTGCAAAATAATCATTTTTGTTTTAGAATTAACCAGTTTAACCAATTAACCAGAATAACCAGTTTAACCAATTAACCAGAATAACCAGTTTAACCAATTAACCAGAATAACCAGTTTAACCAATTAACTAGAGTAATCAGTTTTATCAGTATTTTCGATGTTACAGAAATAGATGTAGTCTGAAATGATTTTGTTTCCAGTCATCAATCAGTTTGCTGCTTTAAACTCTTAGGTTCCAGTCCTCGGTTATCATTCTTCATAAAACCGTATTTTCTAAAATAAAAAAGTATCTTGATTTACTTGACAATATATAGGCAATCTGACCACATTTAACAGCAGGGGCAACTTGACCGAAACATTTCAAAAATGTTCTGCCAGAGATCACCACTTCCAACATCATAGACCATCAATTATGGGCTAAAAATGGGTAGTCATAAAAAAAAGAAAATGGCCCGATATCAATAGTAGAGAAAATATCTTCCTTTAGTCATTTCAGCTTGTTTTGTTAAACGAGACCTTACAGTTTTAAATCAGTTCCAGTCTGTAATACCCTTAACATTCGATATTAAGGCATTTTCATCTTTTACTGCATTATAATTAAATGACACGGAGGTGGGTGCAGGATTATTCGGACTATGGCTGATTCGGACCATGTGAAATATTATTAAGCTTCGTCTTAGATGTAAATGTGGCACATACAACTGATTAAAATATATTTGATCTTATTTCCCAGGTACGCTGAGCATGGAAAGAAAACTCCGATTTTCCGCGAGATGATTACGTAGTTCTGGATGCAAGTCAAATGAAATAATGAACCCGTTTATCTGCATTGCCATTTTAAAAACCAAATGTTTTCAAAGCAACTCTTAAGCTATTATGAGATATGTGCAGAATTTATCTTTACGTTGTATATTGTACTATATATGTCAGTACTAAAAAAAAAACTACACTAGAACTGATAGTGGGGTCCAGTCATATTCATGTTATAATTCAATACAACATCATACGTCTATATCCTGCGGATCTTTTGGACTTCGAATTAATGCAGAAAATTACAACGTAATGAAGTTGGTGATGTTATCTTTCTTGAAAACTGAAATATATTTTGCTAATCTTGGTCCGGTATTTTCACAGATATATCGCTGTATCTAGATTTTAGTATCTTTTAAAGTACTTTTTATTTCTAAGTTATTGAACTCTAATCCCACTGAAGTATAATCAGTAATGTTTTCCAAAACACAATATTTGTTGACATTAAATTAATCAGTTAGAATGGTTTCATATTTTCACTGTCTGTTTAATACTTCGTTTGATCAAACCTCTCTTAAATTATTTAACTGCGAACATCTGAAGTGAGATGTTCTCACCAGCAATTTGCAAAGCCCGTTTGCTGCTATAATTAAAACATACCTTTTTAAAAAACCATTTTAGAACACAATATAATGCCGACTTTAAATAGCTATGTAATCTTTTGTTACATGGACGTGATATTAAATGTGTTAATAAAATTAAACCTCTATTAAAATTCAAGCTTTAAATCGCTATAATATATGCTTTAAATATTTACTTTCATAAAGATTTGCAAAATTTTTCAAAGGTGAGAATGATATTAATATTCGATGGTTTCACCCCTAGGAGAAAAACTGAACGGTTAAAATCAAGTGCATAATGATATCTTGTTGCTCACCAATAATAACTCTTACACAATGTTTATTTGGTAAACGTAATGCAAAGAATTGTGACATCAATTAAAAATTAAAGCCATGGAATAATAATGCAGTGTGTGTGTGTGTGAGAGTGTATACTGATCAAGATAAATGCAATAAACTGACAACGAACAGTGCAAAACTAGTATCTAACTAGACAAACAAATAAAACAGAAAAACTGCTGTGTTTGCGAAACTTTACACGATTGTTTCTACAGGAATTAAACCTTTAAATGTATTATGTTTCAACTAGTTTATTTCAACTTGTTGCGGATGCTGGAAAATATTTTTTATTGATCTAGAAATCGGTGAGCCTAAAACGACGTTATTTTATGTAAATTTATGTAAGCGCAAATTATATCCCGGATATTTCATTGTTATAGTAGTAATTATAGACTATTAAGCAAACATAGAGAATTATTTAAAGGAAAATGTGTCGGCTGCAAAAGATAATTTTGTTTGTGTATGACTTGTCTTTTTCTAATCTTCTTGGTTTAAACCGCTTGGTTTCAATGTTCTAAGGCGGCGTATCTAGTAAGATTCCTTTTCCTTCCTGGTTTCGGAACTATATATATATATATATATATATATATATATATATATATATATATATATATATATATATATATATATATATATATATACACACGAGTCTTGAAAGTCGGCTATACTGACCTGATTTAATATGTTTCAAAATCTTTCATGCAAATGTGCAAGCTCAAAATCAACATTTTACAATCTCTCTGTTTAAAACACAGGAATAAAATAAAACTTATGTTCTATGATGTTCCTTTATTCTATAATATTTCACATGGTCCGAATCAGAGAGTAATTTGGTCTAAATCTGCCATGGTCCGAATCAGCGAGGTATACGGTCTGAATCAGCCGTAATTCAGTCTAAATCTGCCAAGATCCGAGTCAGTCAGGCATATGGTCTGAATCAACCTGTAATTTGGTGTAAATCAACCATGGTCCTTGTCAGTCAGGCATATGGTCCGATCAGTCAGTAATTTGGTGTAATTCAGTCATGGTCCGAGTCAGTCAGGCATATGGTCCGATCAGTCAGTAATTTGGTGTAAATCAGCAATGGTCCGAATCAGCCAGCATTCAAGGACGATACGCTATGTATTATTGGTACTACAAAGTTAAATTTTATTACCTCAAGTATTATAGTGATAATGGTCTGACACTTGAAGGAAATAAGTAGATAAATATGAGTACCACTGGTCACAATGTGGTACACATGGTTTTGCCGAAGCTGTTTAACTGTGTTTTCCACATATATCATCCCAATACATGAAATAACAAATTGGCAAATGTGCAATTTAAAGTTTTGTTCTAATACCGAGTCCAGAAAAGTATGCGGAGCTAAAAAATCGAAACGGAATGTACCCTCTATATAAAGATGCAGAAATCTTTCCTGGTGACATCTTAGATGGACACTAGTACAATGTATCTCATGACATCCCATATGAACACCAATACAAAAGTATCTCATGAAATCCCAGATGAACACCAATATAAAAGTATCTCGTGACATCCCAGATGAACACAGATACAAAAGTATCTCATGACATCGAATACGAACACCAAAAGTATTTCATGACATTCCATATGAACACCAATACAAACGTATCTCATGACATCCCATATGAACACTGATACAAAAGTATCTCATGACATCCCATATGAACACCGATACAAAAGTATCTCATGACATCCCATATGAACACCAATATAAATGTATCGCATGGCATCTCATATGAACACTTATACAAAAGTATCTCATGACATCCCATATGAAAACCGATACAAAAGTATCTCATGACATCCCATATAAACACTGATACAAAAGTATCTAATGACATTCAAGATGAACACCAGTACAAGATATTTAATGACATCCCAGATGAACACAGTGCAAAGTATCTAATGACATCCTAAACGAATACCAGTACAAAGTATCTAATGACATCCCAGATGAAAATTAGTACAACATATCTAATTGCATCCTAGATGAACATCAGTACAAAGTATCTAATAACATCCCAGATGAACACCAGTACAAAGTACTTAATAACATCCCAGATGAACACCTGTACAAAGTATCTAATTACATCCAAGATGAACACCAGTACAAAGTATCTTTTACATCCTAAATGAACAGCAGCACAAAGTATCTAATGACATCCCAGATGAAAACTAGTACAACATATCTAATTGCATCCTAGATGAACAGCAGTACAAATTATCTAATAACATCCCAGCAGAACACCAGGACAATGTATCTAATTACATCCGAGATGAACACCAGTACAAAGTATCTAATGATACTCCTGAAGAACACCAGTACGAAGTATCTAATAACATCCCAGATGAACACCAGTACAAAGTACCTAATAACATCCCAGATGAACACCAGTACAAAATATCTAATTACATCCAAGATGAACACCAGTACAAAGTATCTAATTACATCCAAGATGAACATCAGTACAAAGTATCTAATGATACTCCTGAACAGCAGGACAAAGCATTTCACAAGGATAGGAATGACTTCATTCATAAGGAGATGGTAATGTTGTAATTATTAAGTTATGGTTGTTGATTTGATGTCTTATGGCACAGCAATAAAACTAAGTTATTTAGTGTCAAGGTAACTGGTCTAACGTGTCCTGCCCAAGGACAAACCATGGTGGCCGTCCCAGGCTGATCTGATGCAGGATTTGAACCTTCAGCTTCGGATAGTGAGACAAGCATGCTAACCACTAGCTTCCTTATAAATATTGTGAAAACCTACATGGAAACTGGTGTTATGACTCTGGTTGTGAAATAAAGTATGTTAATGTGAGATTATCTGAAAAGGATACTATCTTGACAGGAACATATTATAGTGAATAGACGCTTTTGTTCATCTCAGTGCATCTGTATTGAAAATTCAGTTCATGCCCTAAATACAAGATAAATAGAATCTCAGGTGGAGATTTCAATCTTAGTGATACAGACTGGGATATTAGCACTGCAGTCAATGTGATCCTTGTTTCAGCCCAGTTATCTTCCGCCTTATAGTTCTTTCCATCAGCGTGAATTTTATGTCTTGTTTTATTTAACTGTCAGTGAATTATATATATATATATATATATATATATATATATATATATATATATATATATATATATGTAGTTTGTATAGTTTCTACTCTTTACAGAAAGCTGTCACTGAAACCCATTCTTTAAATTTTCTTACATCCTGATCTCAAAGATTTTGACATTTAAATCTTGAACCAGGATCCTTTTGGAAATAAGACATATAAAGGCTTTATGGGCACTCTTAGGCAATATGGTGTCCCATAAAGAATTTATGTGTAATCAAATGACATCTTTGAAAATAAGCCCCCTAAAAGTCTTATGGGTAATCTAAGGACCCCTTTGGAAATAAGCCCCATAAGGGTTTGAGTTTAATTGATGTGTCTTGTTTTACAAATATAATGTGTATCTCTTTTGTATGATGTATTGGCTTGTATTATCATGTTCAATAATATGTACCTTTTGTACTATTTTATATTGCTTACTGAATGTTTTCTTTCTTTTAATAATGGATTTATGCATTACACATTGATATTCTGAAATGGATACTACTACTATCACAACTCTATTTCTTAATAGTTATGTTAACATGGTTAATTGTGTACATTTTAACAATATGCTTTAGAATTTTGCATTGGTTTAGTTATATGCTACCTAATTGTATTTAAATATAAATATACTGAAATCCATTTAATCATTGTTATTTTTGTATCCGTTATACAAAATTGGGTTGATGAAAATTTTCCTGATTTGAGATTAAATCTCCTTGTCAAATCTACCTTTTTGACCTTTCTGGGCTGTCACATGTATGCACTGATCAGGCAAAAGTTTGAAAGTGTAACTAGAAAAAAAATTTTGTAATAAAAGAACAAAAAAAACCCCACAATAGAAGTGTGTAATTATAACACAGATGTCACTGCCAATATGGTACATTTGAAGGGCAATGTTTTAGGTTGAAAAAAACATATCATTTTGCACATAATGAAAACTAAACTTGACATAAAGAGATTCTAAATATTTCGCTTCACGCCAAACTTGGTTTCTGTGACTTAAGTCCCTTGAATTAAACAGAAACAAAATTCTGATGCAAATGAAGGGCAAAGTACTCTGTTGATCAGGGGACATAACTTCATTAAATGTGTGGGGGGGGGGGAATTGTAAAAAATCAAAACCCAACATAGGTCTTCCTAATGTCATTCCTGGCACCAAATTTCATTTGAATCCACGAAGTCCATCACACAATATTTTGTGAAAATGAAATAGGAATTAAAGGACAAAGTTCTGAGTTAGACGGGGGCAAAACTCTTGTACAAGTTGTTGGAAAAAGGTGAAAATCAACTTGATCTAGATCATTTAATGTTAAGTCTCATACACATTTGATTCAAATCCATATTTTCCTTCAAAAGCTACTAAATGGAAATAAAGTTCCATCATGACAGGATGGAACATGACAACATGACAGACACGGGTAACACCACATTATGGCCCCTCCACAGATAAGGTGTGTGTGTGTGTGTTATTTGGATTTTTAATGTAGCTTTAACAATTTTTCAGTCATATCGCTACAATGTCTGCAGTGTGGCAGTTTATAGTGATGTCTAGCACTGGGTTATTATGCCGCCGACATATAGCATGATGTCCTACCCAGTCATATTATCCTGACACCAGGCCGACCAGTCCTAACATTAACATCTTAATGCTGAGCGCCAAGCAAGGCAGCTGTTAGTACCATTTTTATAAGTCTTCGGTATGATTTGGCCAGCACTGATAAGGCAGTGGCACATGACAGGATAACAGGATATGACAGATAAAGATAACACTATATTATGGACTCTACACAGATATGGCCAGGGGTATACAACAGGATGCAATGTGACAGGATGACAAACATGACAACACTATATTACAGACCTTTCACAAATATGGCAATGGCAGGGGCATACAATGGGTTGGCAAAATGACAGTATGACAGACATGAGTAACACTGTATTATGACCCCTCCACAGATAAGGCCGGGGATTATGACAGGATGGAACAACACAGAACAGAGATAGGTAACACAATATTATTACCCCTCCACAGATAAGGCTGGGGATTATGACAGGATGGAACACAACATGTCAGAGATGGGTAACACTATATTATGGCACCTCCACAGATAAGGCAGGGGATTATGATTGGATGGAACATGACAGAACAGACATGGGTAACACTATATTATGACCCCTCCACAAGTAAGGCAGGGGATCATGACAGGATGAAACATGACAGGACAGACATGGGTAACACTATATTGTGACCCCTCCACAGATAAGGCAGCGGATTATGACAGGATGGAACATGACAGGACAGACATGGGTAGCACTATATTATGGTCCCTCCACAGATAAGGCAGGGGATTATGACAGGATGGAACATGACAGAACAGACATGGGTAACAATGGCCCCTTCACATATATGGTATAGGCATATAACATAGGTAACACTATATTATGGCCCCTTCACAGATAAGGCAGGGGATTATGACAGGATGTAACATGACAGGACAGACATGGGTAACACTATATTGTGACCCCTCCACAGATAAGGCAGGGGATTATGACAGGATGTAACATGACAGGACAGACATGGGTAGCACTATATTGTGACCCCTCCACAGATAAGGCAGGGGATTATGACAGGATGTAACATGACAGGACAGACATGGGTAACACTATATTGTGACCTCTCCGCAGATAAGGCAGGGGATTATGACAGGATGTAACATGACAGGACAGACATGGGTAACACTATATTGTGACCCCTCCACAGATAAGGCAGGGGATTATGACAGGATGTAACATGACAGGACAGACATGGGTAACACTATATTGTGACCCCTCCACAGATAAGGCAGGGAATTATGACAGGATGTAACATGACAGGACAGACATGGGTAACACTATATTATGGCCCCTTCACAGATACAGCAGAGGTATAAAGAAAGAAAAAGCAGATATTCAAAAATATTTCCTATGAACATAAAATAGATGGGCTGATAAAAGTTAGGTCAAAATAGGTTATCAATGGTGAGAGGAAGCTCAGCTGTCTTGTCAAAAAATCCTCTTCTGACACCAAAAGCATTAATACTGACCATATATATATATTATATATTATATATATACACACACACACACACACACATTTTAAAGGTACAACTCAGTCTAATAAGCTCTCTTAATGCTCAAACAAGAGTCCCTCACAGGGACTGATGCTCTGCTGACTAAAAGGAAATCCCACTAACCCAAGCTAAGACCGTTTTTTCTCTTTAAATGCTGAGTGCTGAAACCAACTCTTATATTCTTCAATGATAAAATTTTCAAGATGGCAGTTGTGGTGGTTATACTGGATATAAGATCAGCACTATTTTCATTGAAGCTCAACTAGACATCTTAATAAGTCTTTCGGTGAAAACCCCATGTCAACATGACCATCCATCCAAGAGAAGTAGTGATAACAAGCAGTTTTAAAGCTGGTCACCATGTCTGTCATAACGGAAGTCAGACCAAAGACATTACCATTTTGGACCAACTAGACATAATATGATGTCTTTTACTAAATCACCATTTTGAAATGACCTGGATGAGTACAAGATTTTCAAGAATGGCTACTGTGACAGCTAAACTGGATGTCTAAGCAGCATGATTTTCATGGAGATTCTCCAAGTAGTCCAGGAATTGTAGTTCGAACAAACTTGTACTAATGGATGGACAGACAACAGGTCATCCAATAAGCTCTTCTGGGCCATGACCAGGAAAGCTACAAATAAGAAATCACATGACCAGTAAAGCTACAAATAAGAAATCATATGACTAGTAAAGCTATAAATAAGAAATCACATGAGCAGTAAAGCTACAAATAATCAAGAGACCAGAAGATAAATATTTTTTAATAATTACTGCTTAGCCAAATAGTTGGCTTCAGTTGATAATAATAATAATAATAATAATAATAATAATAATAATAATTCTAAAACTGCAACATTTACTAAGAATATTCCCTCAGACCAAATGTATATTTTTAACCAGTGATGTATGGTATTGCAAATGTATCTAACATGGGACTCAAACATGCGACCCGTGGGTCACACGCAGTCCGTGGAGTTATTTCCTGCAGCGTGCAACATGCAACAACACCCTGAATTTATAAAATAAATAATAACGCAAATTGTTTCTTTACTGCCAATAAGTTTTGAAAAATATTTGATTGTTACAACATTTCAACTGGCTATCATTTATGAGCCACTTTTGCAGTATGAAAAGATTTCAGTGATGTGGCCCTTGGGCCAATATACGATTCCTCACAAGGCCTTCATGTTGATTTGAATTTGAGACCCTGATCTAGCATGTACAATACATGGCTGTCTTCAACGTAATTGAAATTACCCTGCATAATTTATCTTAAGATACGTAATATGCTTTTATCAGCCTTAAACCACTCAGCCATCCAAGGTCCCCTAGAAATTATAAACGAATGAATGATATTACTAAGTTTTGTGCATTTTTTATATCTATGATGAGGGTACAAAATGACAGGAAGGAGGCTAGCACAGGAACTTCTAATTTTCTGTGATGTTGTAAACAATTTAAATGCTTATTACAAAATCTGGAAGCCAAGATATAAAAGTGCATAAGCATCTCATAGTGTATGAAAGAACACAGTACAATTATATACAACAACATATACTTTGGAACTTGTAGGGAAAGGGGAGTCATATGAACAGATAAAAAATGAATTTCACTTCACAGACAAAAAGACAAAAAAATAAAAATTAAAAAAACCATGCTTTCAGCTGATTCCAGTACTTTTTATATTTTGATTACACAGAAATGGACTGACCAATGGCTGTTGCATGAAATGTCCCCAATTACAGAGCATGAAATATGTCCACTACACCCACCCCTAAATCATAAAACAACAGAATCAAGTATGCAAGCCATAACTATATTCATGTTATACAAGAGAAACTCAATAATGATGCAGATAGCGCTGAATTAATATCAACAAACCTTTCCAAGTCCTCTTTCCCAACAGCCGTAGATAATAATATACTATCATCAGCAGAAGCATTTAATTGTGTGGAAATGTTTAAAATTAACATTTCTTAAAAGTTAGATTCCTGGTTTTATATCTTAATATCATTTCCTGAAAGATTACTGAGTTGTTCAGAGTAGTTGTTATCTTGTGACTCTGATCTTTTTCCTTTCTATCTATGACCTGTTTCATCCCATCTTCAGAAGTGTTCATTGATATTGCCTAACTCATGTTAAACAGGAGATATATTAATTTCAGTAGAATATGTTATATATTTTAAATTAATGCTAAATAATTGCAAGTAAAGACAAAGAATGGATGCTAAGTTCCACTCTGATTGTTTGGTCTATATCTTGACCCTTCCACTGCAATCATGACCCTTTCATCACTTTGACCATTTAGATGACAATGACAACATTTACATCTAATTGTCCTGTGCCTTCACCTCATCCCCACTGATGAATTTTATCTGGTCACTGATTGGTCAGTAGTAGCCTATTAATCATCTGCTGCCTGCTCTAGACCATTCTTGGACAACACCACTGCCCAGGAATTCCTGAAATCTTCATTCTTCACTAAAGTTAAAATAATCTGTTCCTTTTTGTACTGAAAAAGTGAGAAAAACATTATTGTTTTACTGGTGGTGTTCCTTCTTGTGATCTTAGCTACTGATCCATTTAGCCAAAGATCTCATAGCCTTCTATGTCTCCCCTATTTGAAAAAGACATGAAAAAGATCTAAATGAGAATCTACCCACACCAAATCGTAACAACAGCTGTTTAAAGCCATCAGTCACTGGAGATATACTGCGGACATTTGGAGACAATTATTATTTGTAACGGCTGTTTAAAGCCATCAGTCACTGGAGATATACTGTGGACACTTGGAGACAATTATTATTTGTAACAGCTTGATTTTGCTAAAGAAATTGTTGCAGGATGAAAAGAAAATGAAAGTTAAAGTGATTTCAAGTCTGTGAATTTAACAACTGAATTTATATATTTAACTTTATCTATTTTATGACATACTGTGACATAGAATTAAAACCTTATGAAGCATGACTGAGATTTGTTTTGTTTAACTTATCCACTGATGAATATTTCAAACAGAAATCTGAATAACTAATAATGATACAAAGCAAAAATTCTAAATTGTGTTTGGATGATTGAAAAAGTCAACAATCAAACCTCAGGCTATGCTTGTATTTCACTCTCATTACATTACTATTTAGGATGATTACATTTTTTAAGCAGAAGGTGTACTTATTATGGGGGAATTTCCACCTCAATGTGACGTCTGCAACCTCCTCACAAGTCATCAAACAAGAACACAGCAATCCCTAGGGGTGAAACGATTAATTGATACATCAATGTATCAACTATGTTTCCATATCAATACCCATACTAATACAAGAGGTGAAGAATCAATATAAAACAATAACTACCCTATACAAATCCTTTAATCTACAGCAATTGTGAATAATTATCAGCCATTTGCCTTTTTAATTCGTAAACTGAGAATTCATCTGAGATGGCCACAGCAGGCACATGCACTCATTTCCATCAATAAAAAGAAGTACTACTGACAACACCCACTTTCCTTCTACAAATTAACACAATTTGACTAACTCACATGGTTTGAAATCATTTCCACATCTTCGCCCATTCCATGTTAATTATTTGATCACTTCAGAATGTTCAGCCACTGATAACATATATCAGCAGAAAGAAGACATTCCAGATTTCCTCCTCATGTAAGTACTTTACTGATCTTTTACATGAAGTTTACCTGTTGTTTCATATCTTGTCTACTTGGATCGACTTTGAATGCCACACTTCCTGCTTGTCATGCAGTGAAATATGTTGCATTCAAGTACAGAGTAAAACAATAACCATCAATTAAAACTAACTGTTGCTTGTTCATTGTTTAACATACTAGATGTACTAGCATCCAAACTCAATCCAAACCAGCACAGAATCAGCAAGGGGGTAGATTAGCAAACTGCAAGCATTGTAAGTTATAGCCAACTTGTTAATTTGCAGAAGAGGATTGGGTGTTCTCAATAATGTCCTTTTTCGCTCAAAGAAATGAGTGCCTGTGGCTGTGGCAATTGTTTTGCATCTCCAGGAAGTACAATGTGAAGAATGTGGTTGTTAGTCATCTTTACTCCCACATCAGACTTGTTCTAGTTAAGTTTTTCCTTGCACAAATAGATTACACCATTTCTTCACAGTAATGTCTTCCAAATTTACCAGTAAGCAGTGTTTTATCTACAAATGGCTTCATGTAAGTCATCTGACTCATCAAGGCAAAAAACAGTGAGTCAAAATCCAACCCTATGAGTCCTATTCAAGCCGATGATCAGTCTTCTGTAGTTTTTAAAAAATAATTATATTGTTAAAATACACAACAAAAATATTAGTTATATAATGTGACTAAAGCCAATAAGGCAATTCCTTTGCCAGAAGCATCTGAACATGCTATATTTGTTAAAAATCTAGTTGATGGTTTCATATCATCAGAAATAATGTGAGCCTATATGACAAGGCATTTATTGATGGCTATGTCAGTACTTTCATCTGCCATTGGTGTCACAAATGACGAATTTTGCAGGTCACGTATAACACTATCCTCAACAATGTTTGATAGGTTCTCCAGTACCTCTGAACAGGTAGTAGCCAAGTCATACTGAATGGCAGAATTCTTCAAAATGCCAAAAACATCAATTTCTTTAGCCGCTAAGTTGTGTATTAAATTAAGAAGAGATTTGTATTTAAAAAAGGGATGTCTTTTACACTCAGTCAATGTACACACTTAAGTAGCACTTTCGCTGCTATGTCTTGTTTGTAAAACTGCATTAAAATCTGACTTGTGTTGTGAACCTTCAATCAGCAGTTTGTGTTCAGGCAACCCTGCATGCCTTCCCAGTGTACTGTTCTGAAAGTTATTGTTTTTTTTGCACATTTGGTCTCCAAGGTTTATTTTAGCCTCTGTAGATATATGGCAAAACATAAAGGCATTTTCAGTCACATTCTTCACTCGACTTAATGTCTTTTTGTAAACGTATCCAGCTGTATGTTTGCAACCACTGCTGCACAAAATTACGTTTCATCTTACGAGTAACCGTTACCTCATCTTTTGATGATGAAGGCTCCACTGGTTCAATAACAATACTTTTATCGACGGTCGGTTGTAAAAATGTGGTCCAAATAATAATTTCGTTTGTTTCGGATCTATTTTAATTTTTTTCACCTTGGACACCATTTTCATTCAAACGCTGATAGTATCTTGAAACAATGCAAGGCATACAATTGAGTGAATGGAAATTGTTGCTTCTTTGCGCGACAAGGATGCGCATAAAATAATAGTTTCTTGTGAGAATCACTGTAAAATCACGCGTTTATTTTTCGCCTCTTTCTTGTGTGTGGTGATTTATGGTTCTAACATCCTGTTGCTACAAATGATGTAACAATTACAGGTCACATAAGGTCAACTCCAGGCTCCACACTGTTGTGTTAATCAGCAAAAACATAACATTGGGTGCGTCAATTTATGTACCGGCGACGATTTTTAGACCAAACTTTTATGCTGTGTTAATCAGCAAAACAACATTGGGGTGCTTCAATTTATGTACTGTTGATGACTTTTGTGCGTCAAATCGGAAAATTCTGCGTATTTGACGCATGACGCATGGGTAGATAAAACACTGAGTAAGTTAAGACAGGAAATTGGTAATAAGATGTTTTTAAAAGCATTCATGCATTGCAAAGCAAAAGGACTATTGACCAAGAAGATGCCTTCATCTGATCAAATGAATCAGCCTGAAATGGCCTAAAAGACTAAATTAAAATCAATGACATCTAACAGGTAGATTCTGTTTTGGAACTTTTTTTCTTCATCTTTTCGAAGGACTAGAAGGCATATTAACAGTTAACAAGTCTACTTCTGTCTGTAATCTGCATACTTGAAATGCAACCAGTATGTAAACCACTGACAGACCTTCTAAAAGTCAAAAGACAATCAAGTATATATTGTCTTGATAAGGTATTATATCATAGGCTGTTCTATCATGAATCATATCAACATGTGTCAGAGGTGTATCATTTTACACCTAGTAATCTGAGTTACATGCACCTCTTAAAACTGAGTGTACATAAATATATTCAAAGGTTAAGAGTTTTGGAAAACAAATCTGTGATTAACAGTGGTGTAATAAGAGTCAATCACTATGTAATATGTCAATCATTATGTAATATGTGTCAATCATTAAGTAATTAGCGTCAGTCATCGCAGAATATGTAAAAATTTGTGATACAATCTACATGTATTCATTATCGGTAACTTAAGGTCAGATGTTGTTTGCTTTTTAATTTCTAAACAATAATCTTCACAGCATCTAAAATTTTACAACTGATCAGATACCTTAAAACTTGCCCATTTTATGAAGGAAATAGCTCAAAGGGCCAACTTCTCTACATTTGATACTGCAGAAAATTATTTCTTTTTGTTTTAATTGTTGGTTATGTCGATCTGTTTAGAAGTAGCTGTAACAAAACTTGTCAAATTTTGGGATGTTACGTATATGTAATTTAATTACTGGTGTGTTAGTTTTAAAATTCTTTTTTTATTTTGTTTCATTGCATTTTATTATAATGGTAATTTTCATTGGATTTGACTATTTTCGAAAAATCACTTCTCTGTTTTGACCTGATTTGAATGTAAAAGGTATTACATTATCAATATTTTTAGCTCACCTTGGTTGAGATGTTTTGTAAAGACTAAGCGAAAATGATTGGCTATTACCAAGGTCATGTTCTGCTTGCGTGAAAGCTCTAATTTGTAAACAACTTTTTTTATTGAATCTTATAGTAAGATTCGTTAAGTTCTTTCAAGGCTTACGTGTCTATCGGCTGTGCGCTTTTATTGCGTTGTTCCATCTGGGTGACCACGTGGGCCACCATGCGATCTAAAATTGAGGGTTTAATTCTCAATCTCAGTGTTTTCTTGTTCAGTCATATTCCTACACCTCAGAGCTCAAAGTGTTTATATTGTTGATGCCAGCTGGTTCTGATGTGATGTGATTATGATTTTTAACATAGCTTTAACAATTTTTCAGTCATATCGCTAAGATGTCTGCAGTGTGGCAGTTTATAGTGATGTCTAGCACTGGGGCATCATGCCGCAGACATGTAGCATGACCAGCTTGTTCTGAGGTGCATCTATTTTTTTGGAATTTAATAATTCATATTCTCTAGAAAACAAAACAAGTGCTTTTCTTTATAAAATTTCTGGGACAAAAGATATTCAGTGGAAATTTATTCTGGAATTCTAAACAGAACATCATAAATTGTGTTTCAATGAGGAATTGTTGCCACCAGTACAACAACTTCATCTGACGTCATTGCCTTCTATCTTGGAACTTCATCGAGATTCGCACCCAGATTCAGTTAGAACTGTTTAGTGATAGGACTTATATTCTCAATTCTAGGATTAATTATTGGACTGTTTTCACAAACCATAAGTCCTATTTCATATTTTTATCTTGTTTTCTAGGGAAATAAATTATTTTGTTAAAATTTATAAAGCTTGTTGACTTCACTCATTTCTTTTGTTAATTTTGTATGAGCCTACATGTAAGAGGGAGTTCACATTAGTATCATTTTCATTTAGGACCAGCTACATAGTGCGTAGTGTTTTAGTGTAAACCCAGTCACATTAGTATCATTTTCATTTAGGACCAGCTACACATAGTGGGTAGTGTTTTAGTGTAAACCCAGTCACATTAGTATCATTTTCATTTAGGACCAGCTACACGGAGTGGATAGTGTTTTAGTGTAAACCCAGTCACATTAGTATCATTTTCATTTAGGACCAACTACACAGTGGGTAGTGTGTTAGTGTAAACCCAGTCACATTAGTATCATTTTCATTTAGGACCAGCTACACAGTGGGTAGTGTGTTAGTGTAAACCCAGTCACATTAGTATCATTTTCATTTAGGACCAACTACACAGTGGGTAGTGTGTTAGTGTAAACCCAGTCACATTAGTATCCTTTTCATTTAGGACCAACCACACAGAGTGGGTAGTGTGTTAGTGTAAACCCAGTCACATTAGTATCATTTTCATTTAGGACCAACTACACAGAGTGGGTAGTGTGTTAGTGTAAACCCAGTCACATTAGTATCATTTTCATTTAGAACCAACTACACAGTGGGTAGTGTGTTAGTGTAAACCCAGTCACATTAGTATCATTTTCATTTAGGACCAACTACACAGTGGGTAGTGTGTTAGTGTAAACCCAGTCACATTAGTATCATTTTCATTTTGGACCAACTACACAGAGTAGGTAGTGTGTTAGTGTAAACCCAGTCACATTAGTATCATTTTCATTTAGGACCAACTACACAGAGTGGGTAGTGTGTTAGTGTAAACCCAGTCACATTAGTATTATTTTCATTTAGGTCCAACTACATACAGTAGCAAGTGTTTTAGTGCAAACCCAGTGTCAATATAACCATTAATTCAAAAGTAGTTGCAGTAACAAGAGTTTCAAAATGTCCACCACTGATTTTTATTTAGGACCAACTAGACATCATCAGCCATAAGTTAGTGGAAGTTCAAAAGGCACCATTTTTATTCAGGACCATCCACATATCATTAGAAGTTCTTTTGTAGAAACTCATGTTGATTGCTCAGGAGCAGCAGCATTGACAGTATTTAAGACTTTCAAGTTGGCCACCATAGCAGTCTCAATGAACGTCCAAGGAAGGACTGACTAGGCATCACAAGAACTCCAATGAATGTCCAAGGAAGGGCCGACTAGGCATCACAAGAACTCCAATGAATGTCCAAGGAAGGACCGACTAGGCTTCACAAGAACTGCAATGAATGTCCAAGGAAGGACCGACTAGGCTTCACAAGAACTGCAATGAATGTCCAAGGAAGGACTGACTAGGCTTCACAAGAACTCCAATCAATGTCCAAGGAAGGACCGACTAGGCATCACAAGAACTCCAATGAATGTCCAAGGAAGGACCAGCTATGCATCACAAAAACTCCAATGAATGTCCAAGGAAGGACTGACTAGGCATCACAAGAACTCCAATGAATGTCCAATGAAGGACCGACTAGGCATCACAAGAACTGCAATGAATGTCCAAGGAAGGACCGGCTAGGCATCACAAGAACTCCAATGAATGTCTAAGGAATGACCAACTTGGCATCATAAGAACTCATTTAGTGAAAACCCCTTGTGAATCATTCAGAAGAAAACAAAAATATCAATAACGCGATTTTCAAGATGGCCACTAAGGCAGATATATTGAATGATAGAATGGTATCATTTTCACTTAGGACCAATAACCATGACAGAATGGTATCATTTTCATTTAGGACCAATAACCATTCATCCAAGAGTAGATCTTAGATTTTCAAGATGGCCACCATGACAGACAGACTGAATGATAGATGAAGATTTTCAAGATGGCCACAACAGCTGTCATAACAGATGTCCAAGGAGCACAATTTTCATTTTGGACCAGCTAGGCATAATCAAAACCCCATGTCAATATGACCATCCATTCAGGAGGAGTAAAGATGATAGGATTTTACAAATAACCACATAGTGGCCATAGTGGATGTCAGATCAGAATCATTTCATTTTGGAGCAACCAGACATAATATGTCTTTCAGTGACAACTCCTTATTAATTTGACCATTGAATAATAAATAAAGTTTAATAAATCTATATAATGTTATTAAAAAAGAAACAATGAAAGAAAGTACATATAGTACAAAAAGATACTTACCGTATACAGGTTACTTTGATATTCAGCAGTCATGATTAATTATTAGTTACTTAACTTTTTGTTTTATAATACAGAATTCATCTGAGATAGATGTCACATGCATAGGCACATACTATTGAAAACTTACTGAAAACACATACTTGCATTCTACAAATTAATAAAAGTTGGCATGATTTGTAATGCACCCCCCCCACCAATTCCATGCTAATTATCTGATCGCAACTGCATGTTCAGCATAAAGGAGACATTCCAAATGTGTTGCATAATGACGTACTATACTCATTATTTAATGACCACTTTTATCAAAAGTTACTCTGTTGATTTGCACCTTGTCTTCTTGGGTATAATTAAATAGCTACACTTCCAGTATGTCATGCATCGAAATATATTACACTGACTTCTGATTGGTGGTTATCATTTGTTCCAGTCTTGGGTAAACAATAACCACCAATCAGTCTGGGGTAAACAATAACCACCAATCAGTCTGGGGTAAACAATAACCACCAATCAGTCTGGGGTAAACAATAACCACCAATCAGTCTGGGGTAAACAATAACCACCAATCAGTCTGGGGTAAACAATAACTACCAATCAGTCTGGGGTAAACAATAACTACCAATCAGTCTGGGGTAAACAACAACTACCAATCAGTCTGAGGTAAACAACAATAACCACCAATCAGTCTGGGGTAAACAATAACCACCAATCAGTCTGGAGTAAACAATAACTACCAATCAGTCTGAGGTAAACAACAATAACCACCAATCAGTCTGGGGTAAACAATAACCACCAATCAGAACTTGATATAGCTTATTCCCTATGTGACACTGGTGGTTATTAAATGATTTGTAAAGTACCAAAATCATAAATGGGAAGCAAATTTGTAATCTCTCTTTTCATGTAAACATATTTATCAGTGACTGAGCATGCAAAAGTGAAAAAACAAAAATAGCACAGAATTGGCAAGGGGACAGATTTTAAACTGCACAAGTTTGTCATGTTACATAAATTATTCATTTTTTTTTTAACAGAAGGGGGGGGTGTTGTCAATAATTTTCCTTCTCAACTAACAAAATCAGAAGCCTGTGGCCGTAACAGTTGCTTTGCATCTGCAGTAAGTACATTGTGATAGATTTTGTTGGTATTCATCGTCACTCTCACACCTAGACTTGTTCTAGATGTGATCTTCCTTGTGCAAGAAAACTGTACTATTTCTTCCATGCTGAAGATAGCAACTCCAACCCCCCCATAATGTCTTCCAATTTTAAGTGACGACATGGTAATAATATGTTTATGAAGCACTTGTGCAGTACAAACACCTAGTGGTGGCCAAGATCAGCCATGCATCTGTTCAGATCAAAAAGCCCAAAATGACCTAAAAGGTAGAATTAAAATCACTGACACGTAATAGGTAGTCTGTTTGAAAGTATTTTTGTCATCTTGTCATGGATGAGAATGGCATCACTGACACGTAATAGGTAGTCTGTTTGAAAGTATTTCTGTCATCTTGTCATGGATGAGAATGGCATCACTGACACGTAATAGGTAGTCTGTTTGAAAGTATTTTTGTCATCTTGTCATGGATGAGAATGGCATCACTAACACGTAATAGGTAGTCTGTTTGAATGTATTTTTGTCATCTTGTCATGGATGAGAATGGCAAATAAACAGATGCTATATCTATGTCTGACTGTAAGCTGCATACTGGAAATACAACCAATATGTCAACACACATAAATGGGCACCACCTATGACAAACTTCTAAAGATGGAAAGACCATCAAGTTGATATGCATATCAATAATGTGTCATATCTTAAGCTGTGTATTGTGATTCATATTATTTTGATACATGCCAAAGGTGTATTGTTTAACCCCCATTAGCGACATCCTAAAATTTAAAGTCACAAAATTACTGTTATTTAAGAAATATTTCCTAAATCTCCATTGTCATTAAAATTGAAAGGAGTTGTACCAAATGTACTCACATAAAGGGCGAGTTAAACTGCAAACAACAAAGATCCTGATCTGCCATAGCATAATGCACCTACAGACCAGGGTCTATGTTGTTCTTTGTTCTACTGATTACTCCTAACAAACTGCACAGGCCCAGATCTGCCAGTACATTATGCGATGGCAGATCTGGGTCTGTGCAGTGTGCAGTTGGACAAGACTTATAAATGAGTAATTATATAAAGTACTAATCCAATTAGACAATACAGCAGGAGTCTGACATTTTGTCCATAAAAAAAAACATTTGATGAAATGTCAAACTCCTGTGTTGACAACAAGACAGTATGCTTGATGAACCATGGCATATTTCTTTTACAATATCCACATGATATCTGTGTCAACTGTACAAGCCTCTGAATACACAGGGCATTTAGTCATGCATCACCACACAGTGAGTACATGAAGACATTGCATCCCTGCTTCAGCCATGAAGAGAACAACCTTATCCTTGCCTGAGGTAATGAAACAGTGGTCAGCTGTGGGATGTACCATATTTCATGGATTTTTTTCGTACCCTTTAATTTTTCGTACACAATCCAGTTATCAAAATAATAATTATTTAAATGTATCATAATTTTTCGTACATATCATTTTGTATTATTTGAAAAATTCATTAAATTATCGGACATAAAATTTCCACTAAGAAGATTTACGTTTGCAAAAAAGATCGAAAATACCGTATTCCCATTTTGTTTTTAAAAAAATTAATGATTAATTGTTGGTGAGAAAATATAATGATCGATGCATAAGCATGGGCGCTCGCAGCATAGGTCAAGGGGGGTCAAGTGCCCCCCCCGGATATCATACTGCAATATATATATATTTAATCATGCAAATGAAGCTGAAAATATGTCACAAGATTCTGTTCAAAACTCTTAGTAAATATTAGCTTTAGTTTGAGACTGCATACTATACTAACTCTCCCGGCCATGACTGACTGTGCCCCCCCCCCCCATTTTTGTAAAAGATCCTGCGGGCACCCATGATCATAAACTCTTATTGTCATTACAATATCTACTGGTGTTTATTAACAAATGAACAAAGGACTTCACAGACCATACCTTTAAATATTATTGTTAATTAGTCCTCCTTATTAAGTCTGTCACTGTAACAAAACCCCACGTGCATTTTAAAATGAGTTCGGAAGCCCTTTGATGTTGTCTTATCCAACAAAAATTACATCTCAGTACATGCTAAAGTGAAGACCACAGACCATTGGTCAACTAGTCTTATTGTTTCATTAGTCATACAAACATAAAATATAAAAACCTTGTCATTTTCCATTGTAAATTTGAAAGTCACGGACTCCGTTAAATCGATTCGTATATATACATATACTATCTTTTAAGTGCTTGTTCTGTTTTGACTTGGATATAATTAACATTTTATTGCAAATCTATTCTATGATATACCCCACTATTATCTTTATTGGCGAGTTCGAATAACAAGTAATGCATATGATCGCTTGTCCTTATAACATCTGCTATATGGACAATGGCTTCAATAACACATTGACAGACTTTCATTTCCCTAAAGAGAGCCTCATTTCCCTACTGGCAGCCTCGCTGATTTGACCTCTTCAGTCGATTCTTGCCCTCAATCTGGTTTCAACTGGAATAACCAAAGCCCTAAGAATGTTTAATTACCATGTAAATAACTGCATAGCCATGTGGTTTTTGTGACAATGTACATCGTAATTAAAACAAGAATGAACTGTTGATTTAGCGGTGTTTATTCCTAATGGAATATAGTAGGGTCGTAATACACGAGGATTATCCCACTCGTCAGGTAACTGAAAATAGTCTTTTTATCTCTTTGCAAAAGCTACAAATCACAACTACACTGAATAAATACAGTCTTGAACACTGAAAAAATTTTGTTTGATTGCTCTCTCTCTCTGGCGCGCATGCACACATACATGTGCGCGCGTGCACACTCACGCGCATTAACCTAAACGTTGATTTCAAGTCTTTATTTTTTATTGCAATTTGATAATGAGATTATTGTTGCGGTAAAAATACAACTTGCACTTAATTTCTTGACGATGTGGGGTTGTATCGTTGAATACCCATAACTTATACATGTTCAAACCATCTTGATCATTTTGCCAGTATTACACAACATAACAGCTACATATGTTCTAAATGCAGATGAGCTTGCACACTGAGACATAATCCTCTCTCTCTCTCTCTCTCTCTCTCTCTCTCTCTCTCTCTCTCTCGTTCACTAATAACAACAGTACTTTTGATTATTGTAATTAGATTCTTGACTTGACAGCAGAATGAGACAGAAAATATACGTTTACTTTGTACATTTGCACCGTTAGGTTGTCGAGTAGCGTGTGTACCGTAGAACTTGTTTTGGTATGATCCCTTTATTTTTCGTACACGGTCAGTACCACCAAATGATAGTTATTTATTTTACATATAATTTTTCATACACTGAAATTAATAATTATTTTTTCGTGTACGAAAAATTACATAAAATACAGTACATATGAAAAGTCATCTTCAGAAACATATGTACACAGCAGATTTTGCATAAGAAAAATATTAAAATGTATGTGAATGGAAATGCTGATAACAACATTAAAATCTATTTTTATAAAATGGAAAATTTCAAAACCAAGAAAATGAAAGAGATATACATTTTTCAAATATGTAAATGAAGGATAACTGACTGAGATGGAAATTGCTCCTTTTACAGTATTATTCTGACGCAAGATGCTCTTGTAATGTGTAGGTAAAACATTTCTTCCCAACTGACCTCAGTCTTGCATTTGTCCTTATTAATTAACCCAGGTAGCTGACGCACTTTAAACTCATACTTGATGACCTGTCCTTTCTTGTCTTTTACATCAGCTTTGACCTCAAGAGTACTAGAAAAAAAAAAAAAATATAAATACTTTAAAAATATTTGCATGATGTAAATATATTTTTAGACATGAAGCTATCTGATTGTTAGGGTTAGGGTTAGAGAAGAAAGTGGAGATGAGCAGGGGAATATCCAGGTCTTTCATGGAGATAGATAAGCAGAGGCAGATCCATGTTTTTTATGAGAATGGTTCAATTTCTAAGTAGGAGTGGTTTACTTAAATTGAGTAACTTTCTCAGTTGTCTAAAAATGGAAAATTGTGTTTGTTTCCCTTGTTTTTCTACTGGAATGGGAGAGTGTGCATTTGACTGATCCCTCTCCAAACTGCTCCACAACCCATCAGTGATGATTTTAAGGAAAATATCCTGTCATTCATTGACATTTTCTTTAGTAAGAATATAAGTACTGTCATACATTCCTGTTAAGTTTATTGGTGCATTAGATACAAGTATATTATCTAATCAAGATGAATATGACAAGTTCTACTCAAAAACTAGAACTGTTACAGTGTTCTCTCAATGACTCAACCAGTTTATTACAAGTATGAAAACTGGGTAATTGAGGATGGCATATGATCACAATTCATCTGTTAGACTGGCATGAGTATATTCAAGCAATCGATCATAAAAAAAAGATACATAGATGAAATAAAATGAATTTCAATGCAATTAAGTTTTTCAAAAATATTAGCTGAAAATTATAACAACTTTACCCAAATTTACATTGTCTTTCTTTTAATTATTATAACTGCACTCACAGTTGAGTCACATGACCAAAGCAACCAAAACTTTCAAATGAGTGAACAAGTACATGATTTAAAACTGATGAAAGATAGGAGTCATCTGGAAACATTCTGTATGTACCACCAAGAAAGGACACTTCAACCAACTGTAATGCAATAGCCATGACAAATATTGGTAAGAGTCTAAAATGTATCATTGACACATTTATCTACACCACTTCCATCATTTAATGAACAGGTGCCTTAAGACCCAAACTATCCATCAGTATCAGTGCAGGTTTAGGGGCTGATGGCTGGCTGACCATCTCTGTTTCTCACTGTTGACCCTAGCACTTTTCCCCCATCTTGCAAAAAAAAAAAAAAAGTTTAAAAATCACATTAACTACATGTATTTTAAGAAAATTACTGCCTAGTCTAATTTTGAAACCAGTGGAATAGGAAACATGCATATTTTTGTTTTGCCATAGCCTAAGGTAGTAAAATGTCAAATACAGGTCACAGTAACATTCCTTTTTTGTATGGGAGTAGTCCTATTAAAATGCATACAATCATCTAATTTGATGATTCTACCATGAACTGAGCTTGACAAATAAATTTAAAACGAAACTGAGCCAAATCAGTGAAGAACGAAATAAAGTTCAGTGACCTACTTTCCTGATGAAAGGGTAATGATCATAAAGGTGCAACACATCACAAAGTTAAATTATTCTGGATATAACACTATGTATACAAGCTTAAGCATTCATGATCTAAACTAAAACACTCAACTTAAGCCAATAAAATGTGAAATTCAGAGTACAGCAACGTTCTTTTCCGGTAAGGGTTTGGTATGAAAAGAAAAATGTATACAACCATCTACTTAGATGATTCTAGCATGAGCAGAGCATGATAAATAAACTTAATACAAAAAATTTAACTAAATCAAGTGAAGCTTGAAATATAGGTCCCAATCAGCTACTTTTGTGATGATGATGTACTCATCAAGATACATGCCCAAACAAAATGTCATTATTCCTGGTATAACAGTATGTATACAGTTTTAAAAATAACTAGAGCTAAATAAATGCAAGAAACCGACCATGAATGTACAACTAATGTACACATAGAAAGTTAGCTCCTTAGCCTCCTTACTAGACAGTGTTTCCCTTTACCTTCATTTGTGCATTGGAGAACCCCAAACTTTTAACTGGAACCCAGTTTTAACACTAAAGTTTCTTTTATACTCAATCTGATCCCTAGTTATGACTCCAAGAGGATTTTTTATTCTTAATCTTGCATCCCTAGGGGAAAAACTGCTAGGGGTCAAACAATTTTCCTCCACTTCACAGTGGTGGGCTAAAATGGTACAAAAACATCTGAATTACCACAGCTGTATAATCTGCAATAAAGTGGTGCCACTAATTTTTCCACCCTTTTTTAAATCTTGATGTGTAAAAAAAAAAAATTGGACATTCTTCTAGCTAATTTATCAGAGATTACAAAATTCTAAGGATTTCATGCTTATTGTTGACCTTTAGACTTATTGTAGGCCTACAGACTTACTGTCAACTAGTTTCTTTTCCCTGAAAAGGCTATTACCTTTATAATACAGTATGTATATATATATATATATATATATATATATATATATATATATATATATATATATATATAATGTGCCCGCCTCGGATGTGAGAGGTCGAGGGGTTCGTACCCCAATTGAGTCATACCAAAGATTTATAAAAATGGTACTAGCAGCTGCCTTACTTGGCCCTCAGCATTAAGAGGTTAGTTTTATGACTGGTCAGTCTGGTGTGAGGATAATGCGACTGGGTTGGACATGATGCTATACATCTGTGGCATGATGCCACAGTGCCAGACATCACTATAAACTGACACATTGCAGATATCATAGAAATATGAAAGGAAAATTGTTAAAGCTACGTTAAAAGTCCAAATATCACACACACACACAAACACACACACATTTAACAGCAGAAGAAAAGTTTTAAGTTTTTTAAATATAGGCACATTCAGAGAGAACCAAAAATATGCAAGGGAAAAGGAATAATACTATCCACCATATGAACTACATGTACACTGTACAAAATGGTTACAATGTCATAATACTGTACAAAATGGTTACAATGTCATAATACTGCACAAAATGGTTACAATGTCATAATACTGTACAAAATAGTTACAATGTCTCAGTACTGTACACAATGGTTACAATGTCACAATACCATACACAATTTTTACAATGTTGCAGCACTGTAAACAATGGTTACAATGTCACAATACTGTACAAAATGATTACAATGTTGTAATATTGTACAAAATGGTTACAATGTCGCAGTTTTGTACACAATGGTTACAATGTCACAATACTGTACAAAAATAGTTACTAAGAAAACAAACTTATTGTTCAAATTAAGTAATGGCTGTATGTTTTAAAGCTATTTATTTTTGTCATTTTAAAGTTTTATTCTTCAACTATTCAAGCTTAAAAACCAGACTTAACAAGCAAATTACAGACTGTCAGCTATATGAAGATAAAGAGAAGACTAAGCAGAAAAAAACAACAGGGTGAAGATGTTGTTGTAGGGTTTAATGCCATTTTTCAGCACAAGATAGGCTATACATGGCGGCCAGTATAAATGGTGGAGCAAGAACCCAGGAAAACCCCCAGAAAGAACCACCAACCCATGAGAAGCTACTGGCAAGCTTTCTCACATACCCACATTGGCCGAACCCGAGACTTGTACCCACGCAGTCAGAGGTGAGATGGCAGTAATCCATAACGGTGAGCGCTTTAGACCACTTGGCCACTAGGGGCCCCACAGGGTGAAGTAGATAAATAATTGTGCTTTAATATATATCATCAGGATTTTGTTTAAACTTTTGTTTTTCATTTCCACCTATATATCAGAGATAGGAAACTCCACTAAAGATAGCTTGATATTAACAAAAAATTAAAGCTGGACAACAGAATGACCCAAAGTCAAAGCCCCAGTCAGACAACCAGACTCTGATGGCAACAGAAGAACAAAAATGAAAATAAAAAAGACGTTTTCCATGATACCATGTCAATGTTATGGACTCTACAAAAAAAATCACTGATGACAAGTGTATATACTGCTTGATTTTCAGTTTCATATAATCCAAGAGCTCTGACGATAACATCTGAATAATTTGGTCATTAAATTGAAATTTTCTTGAAGATTTTTTTTTGGGACAACCAGATGTATATTTATTTGTTAGGCAATTTATTCATTATGATTGTCCATTGAGCAACCATGCTTCTGAATTTTTGTTTTTAAACCCTGCCAATACATCTACCTTAGCTGTACTGACGCAACAATTCTCATTTCACTAGTAGCAAAGTAAATGTTATGCACCTGCCAATATCCCATATTACCTGTCCCCAAACTGGACATCCACAACTGTTCCCTTTTTTGGATGGGCTGATCCCAAAAATCTTTTCTCCACTTCCAAACCAGGAATTATCAAAACAACACGCACTGTATCGACGTCTATCTCCTCACTTGTAACTGTAAAATTAGAGAAAAGCCATGTCACAAACTCCTATGAACACTTTGTCCTCCGTTTATTAGCAATAGGTTCCCCTTATTCTTTGTTTAAAAATAAACTATCCTGAATTTCCTTTCCTGGGCTTGCAAAGGGAACAACCAAAATGCAAAAGTAGACATACTTTATAATAGGCTGAGTCTGTTGTAATGTTTTTTCATTACCAAATGCAGATACAGTTTAAAACGACTGCTGACCTTTAAAACAAACATAGGAGTTCAGGTCATACATGCACACAAAATGTGGGATTTTTGAGACAGTCCTAATGACATGCCTGTTTTTGATGTTGTGACACTCATGATCTCTCAAAATTTTGACTCTATCAATATCAAATGTCTCCATGGGCAAAAAGAACCAAACTAAGTGAAGTGTCAGACAATGTTATGGGTTTGATACCATTTTCAGCACATGATAGGCTATACATGGTGATTGTTGTGTATAGGCTCATACAAAAGTAACAAGAGAAAAGAGTGAAGCCAACAAGCTTTATAAATTTTAACAAAATAATTTATTTCCCTAGAAAACAATATAAAAATTGGAAATAGGACTTATGGTTTGTGAATATAATCCAAAATTTAATCCTAAGATTGAATAATATAAGTCCTATCACTAAACAGTTCTAATAGAATTCAGGTTTGAATCTCGATGAAATTGCAATATGGAGGCGATGACATCAGATGATGTCTGTACTGATGGTAACAGATCCTCGACTGAATCACAGTTTATAATGTTTCCGTTAAACTCCAGAATAAATTTCCACTGAATTTCTTTCTCCCAGAACTTTCATAAATATAAAGCACTTGTTTAGTTTTCCAGAGAATAAATTATTAAATCCAAAACACAGATGAACTTCAAAAACAATCTTGCTTCAACAATTGAAACACCTTGTACCTTCAAGGTGTTAAAAATATGACTAACTGGAGAGCTCTTGGAATGAGTATTAAACCCAACTAAAACGTCATTTCATTCCCGCGTGATATGTCACATGGTCTCTTAACATTTGAACAGCACAATAAAAAAAATGAAATTTATCATGTAGGCAAGAACAGCCCTATCTATGAACCAAATGCTCACTCTGAAAATATATAAAAAAAGGAAGACTGTTTACAGTTCAGCTAACATGCAGGCTGAAATGACCTTGGCAATAGCCAGTCGTCTTCATTTGATGTTTACAAAATCTATGAACCAGAGTGAGCTAAAAATAGTGCTAATGTAATATTCTTACGTTCTAAACAAACTGAATTTACTGGAAAAAATATCGATTCCTGTGAAAATAATCATTAAAAAAAAATGTAATGAAACAAAATTTAAAAAAAAAAGAATTTTAAAACTAACACACAAGCAATTTATTTACATATACGTAACACTTCCACCCATAAAGAAAAAGAAAGATTTATATAATAAAGCTTTCTTTTTACCATATGTAAATTATACGTGAGGTAAAACAAAATTACGTAAGAAAATTCTTATGAATTATATAAAGTGTACACGAAATAATATTTCTATACACGGGAAAGTGCATCTGCAATCAAACTGTCTTTTCCTTTGATGTGTCTGATCTTAAGATTATATTCTTGCAAAATCAAACTCCACCTTAATAATCTTTGATTTTTATTTTTCATCTTGTCGATGAATGTAAGGGGGTTGTGATCACTAAACACAACAACTGGAGAAGGAGCTGATCTAATGTAAACTTCAAAATGCTGTAATGCCAATATTAAAGCCAAACATTCCTTCTTGATTGTTGAGTAACTTCTTTGGTGCTTATTTAATTTCTTTGGGAAATAGCACACTGGGTGATCAACACCATTTATATCTTCTTGAATCAATACAACATCACTTGCATCAACAGATAATTTAAAATATTGATTGAAATTTGGAGCTGTGCGAACTGGTGCACTTCTGAGTATGGCTTTTAACCTATCAAAAGCCTCCTGACATTTTTCAGTCCAAAGAAGCTTGTTTTTCTTACTTAACAAGTCTGTCAGGGGTTCAGCAATGTTAGAAAAATTGGAACAAAATTTTCAATAGTATCTGGCCATACCCAAAAATCGCATCAGTTGCTTTTTACTGACAGGCATGGGGAAATCAGAGATAGCCTTGACCTTAGCATTTATAGGTTTAACTTGACCATGTCCCACAATATATCCTAGAAAAGTTATACAAGCACGGCAAAACTCACTTTTAGATAAATTGATTGTCAAATTTGCATCAGTGAGTCTTTCAATGAATTTCCAAATCGTGGCTAGATGTTCTTTCCAGGTGTTTTTGTAGATGATGACATCATCGATGTAAGCATCACAATTATCTAGACCAGAGGTAATCATATTCATCAAGCATTGAAAGGTACATGGGGAACCCTTCATCCCGAACAGCATTACTTTATATTGATAGAGTACATCTGGAGTCACAAATGCCGAAATTTCCTTTGCTCTTTCCGTTAGTGGAATTTGCCAAAATCCTTTCAGAAGGTCAAATTTGGGGACATACTTGGCATTTCCAATTTTATCAATACAATCATCGATTCTTGGTAATGGAAATGAATCTGTTTTTGTCACTTTGTTCACTTTCTTATAATCAGTGCACATACGGAAAGTTTTATCTGGTTTCGGAACAAGTATACATGGTGAACTCCAGTCACTTTTACTGGGCTCTATGAAATTGTTCTCCAGCAAATACTGAATTTCCTTTATCAAGTATTCCTGTTTGAGAGGGTTCATCCTGTATGGGTGTTGTTTCACAGGTTTTGAATCTACAATTTCAACGTCATGAAAAATTTTGTTTGTCCTCTTAGGAATATCTGGAAACAAGTGCTCACATTCAAATAATAACTGTTTAAGTTCATTCCTTTCTTGTTGTTGCAAATATAAAAGTTTCTGGTCCAGATTTTTCATAATTTCTATATTGTGAAGATTTGTTGCTCCAAGATCAACAGAGTCCGATTGAATTTCTTCACTTAAATCCTCAGTTTGTGGGACAGGTGCAACTAAATTAACTGCATGATATACTTGGCTATCTCTTTCAATATACTCCTTTAACATGTTAATGTGGCAAAGTTGTTTTTGTTTTCGCCTACCAGGAGTATTTATGATGTAATTTAAATCATTTACTTTCTTTTCAACCATGTATGGACCATAATACTTGGCCTGAAGGGGATTTTGTGGAATGGGCAAGAGAGCTAGAACTCTATCACCAGGCTGAAAACTCCTATCCCTTGAATTTTTATCATATCTTGCTTTCATTCTGGACTAAGTAGAGTGCAGATTTGCTCTTGCGACCTCACAAGCCTTTGACAATTTGCACTTAAAATCAGAAACAAAATCAAGAAGATTGAGCTCAGTATCTTCATTAGAAAGAAGTTTATCTTTCAACAACTTCAATGGTCCACGCACAGTATGTCCGTAAACTAGTTCAAAGGGACTGAATCCTAAAGATTCTTGAACAGACTCCCTAACAGTAAACAAAAGTAAATGAATGCCTTCATCCCAATTTTTACTCGTATCAAAGCAATATGATCGAATCATATTGTTCAAAGTTTGATGAAATCTTTCTAAAGCCCCTTGGTTCTCAGGGTGGTAGGCAGAAGATTTAAATTGTTGAATGCCTAATTCGTGCATAACTTGCTGGAAAATTCCAGATATGAAGTCTGACCCTTGATCCAACTGAACAGATTTGGGAAGGCCAATTGAGTAAAATACTTTATCAAAGTTTTTACTATTTTTGGTTTTAATATTCCTCAAAGGAATTGCCTCTGGGAATCTTGTTGACGCACACATAATGATCAACAAATAGTGGTTGCCTGACTTGGTCTTAGGTAAGGGACCAACACAATCTACCATAATTCTGCTAAATGGTTCATCAAATGCAGGAATAGGTTGCAGATGAGCCTTAGGTATCTTCTGATTGGGTTTTCCTACCATTTGACAAGTATGACAAGATCTACAAAATTTACAAACATCACTTCTGATTTTTGGCCAATAAAAGTGAGTCAAGATCTTGTGATAAGTTTTATTTATCCCTAAATGACCAGCCAGAACAGTTTCATGGGCCAAACTAAGTATTTCCTGTCTGTAAGATTTTGGAACTGATAGTTCACTGACCATTTGTCATTAGCAGGTACCTTGGGAGGTCTCCATTTTCTCATAAGAATTCCATTTTTAATGAAATAACAGACAGGTACTTCAGTGGCTTCAGTTTCACTAATGGCCCTCTGAAACAAACAGGAGATCTCAGGATCTTTTTCCTATTCAAGACTAGTGATTGTCGTTTATCACCCTGATTAGATAAAAGAGAGTGAGTATTGTTCATTGATCCAAATTAGGAGTGAAAGTGACCTCATCAAAAGCCTGACCAATACATGTGTCAGCTAAAGGAATACTTTCCTTGTCAAAATCATTCTCAAGAGCTTTCTCTGCCATAGCTCTGGTAACTGCACAAACTGGGTATAAATCAGGGTATTCTTTTTCAATAGGATCAACTTTCTGATCCAAAGAAGGCTTCTCAGTTACAAGTGGATTCACCACAACCTTGTCTCCAGCTAGGTCGTTGCCTAGTAACAAATGAATGCCCTCAATGGGTAAAGTAGGCACTATTCCGACTGTCACAGGTCCTGAAACTAAGTCTGATGACAAATTTACAGAATGGAGAGGAACATTAACAAAGCCGCACTCTGCTCCCTGAATGAGAACACTCTCATTAGAACAGGACATCTCAGAAAAAGGCAAAGTACCTGATAATAAAAGACTGAGAAGCTCCTGTATCCCTTAAAATTTTAATAGGGATAGGATTGGCCAAATCACCCAAGAGTGATATAGAACCCTTTGACATGAACGGTTCAATATTCTCCATAATAAAATCAGACTGGGGTTTATTAGACCCAACAAATGTATTGCTTTCAATACATGACCGTGACCTTGACCTCTTAGAAATAAGAGCATTTGGGATAGGTCTATCCTGATTCTGATGCCTATATTTCAATCTGAAGCAATCAGAAATGATGTGTCCTTTTTTCTTGCAATAGGTACACATAGGAATAGACAAGGATTTTGAATCAAGTTTATCAGAAGCTTGAGTTTTAGAAGTTGTGCCAGATTGAGTTTTAGAAGGAGCCATTATTAGGCTGAAATACCTTTCTACCAGTAGACTGCTGAGTGAAAGATTTGCTTACAACAGGAACTTTATGAGTTAAAGAATACTTGTCATCAGCAAGAGCAGCATTTTCCAAGGTTTCGATCTTATGCTCTTCAAGATGATTTTTAATGTCATTAGGAACACAGTTCTTGAACTCTTCAAGTAATACAAGTTGTTCGAGACTTTCATAATCATGTTCAACTTTCTTGACTAAGCAGCATCTCTCAAATAACTGCTCTTTTTCTCTTGCAAATTCAACATAAGTTTGTCCAGCTTCTTTTCTAGTTTCTGAATTTTTGCCAATCAGCCTCAGGGACTAACGCATAACCCCTTAAGATGCATTCCTTAACCAAATCATAGTCAGAACTTTGCTGTACTGACAGGGATGCATAGATATCTCGGGCCTTGCCAAAAAGTACACATTGCAATAATTGAGTCCAATGCTCCCTTGGCCATTTCAAATTTTCAGCAACTTTTTCAAAATAAATAAAATTTTTGTCAACTTCTTTTTCTCTAAAAGGGGGCACTAACCTGATATTTCTTGTAATGTCAAAACTTGAATCTGTATGTAATAAAGTGGGATCGTGCTTTTCACTTACCAGCTTAAATTCTTTCATTTTAATTTGAAATTCCCTTTCATCCTTCTCTTTTTCAAATTGTAACTGTTTATCTTTCTCCCTCTCCTGTCTCTCTCTCTCCTCTTTCTCAAATTGTAATTGTTTATCTTTCTCCCTCTCCTGTCTCTCTCTCTCTCCTCTTTCTCAAATTGTAATTTCATTTGTTTATCATTCTCTCTTTCCTGTCTCTTTCTCCTTCTCTTCAAACTGCAACTGCAATTGTTTCTCTTTCTCTCTTTCCTCTTTCTGAAGCTCGAGCTTCCTCAACTCCAATTCCATCTTTTATTTCATTTTTAATTCCATTACTTTTATGTCAGAGTCTGATACCGACTTACTGACCGAAGCCAAAACACTTTTATCAAAAACATTCTTCTCTACCAAATATTGAATCAAAATATTTTTAATTTCTTGTTTCATTAAGGAAGATTTTGCTTCAGAAAGATCGTACTTTCTGGCAAGTTCAAGCAACTCATCTTTTTTCAGACTATCCAACTGCTCCTGAGTAGGACTAGAAAGAAAAGTCTCCACTTTTAATGACATTGTGAATGAAAGCCTGTTGTTTTCACTAAAGATTTCAAACAAAATGTAAAATAGTACTTGGGATTTAAAAACTAAGGGAATTTAATTTCAAAAATCAATTTTCTGAAATATTTAGCCAAATTTCACATATCCAAGGACAAGCAAACCAAATTTTCCCTTGTTATGTATAGGCTCGTACAAAAGTAATGAGAGAAAAGAGTGAAACCAACAAGCTTTATAAATTTTAACAAAATAATTTACTTCCCTAGAAAACAATATAAAAATTGGAAATAGGACTTATGGTTTGTGAATATAATCCAAAATTTAATCCTAAGATTGAATAATATAAGTCCTATCACTAAACAATTCTAATAGAATTCGGGTTTGAATCTCGATGAAATTGCAATATGGAAGTGATGACGTCAGATGATGTCTGTACTGATGGTAACAGATTCTCGACTGAATCACAGTTTATAATGTTTCCATTAAACTCCAGAATAAATTTCCACTGAATTTCTTTCTCCCAGAACTTTTATAAATATAAAGCACTTGTTTAGTTTTCTAGAGAATAAATTATTAAATCCAAAACACAGATGAACTTCAAAAACAATCTACAATTGAAACACCTTGTACCTTCAAAGTGTTAAAAATACGACTGACTGGAAAGCTCTCAGAATGAGTATTAAACCCAACTAAAACGTCATTTCATTCCCGCATGATGGGTCACGTGGTCTTTTAACATTTGAACAGCACAATAAAAAAAATGAAATTTATCACGTAGGCAAGAACAGCCCTATCTAAGAACCAAATTCTCACACTGAAAATATATAAAAAAAGAAAGACTGTTTACAGTTCAGCTAACATGCGGGCTGAAATGACCTTAGCAATAGTTAATTGTCTTCACTCAATGTTTACAAAATCTATGAACCGGAGTGAGCTAAAAATAGTGCCAATGTAATATTTTTACGTTCTAAACAAACTGAATTTACTGGAAGAAATATCGAATCCTGTGAAAATAATCATTACAATAAAATGTAATGAAACAAAATTAAAATAAAAAAGAATTTTAAAACTAACACACAAGCAATTTATTTACATTATACGTAACAGTGGTCAGTATATTTGGTGGAAGAAGAACCATGGGAAGAAATAATGACCCATGGCAAGCTACTGACAAACTTTCTCACACAGCCAGGTTGTACGAACTCAAGACTCATGAAAATAGAGGAGAGATGTCAGTGATCTGTAAAGGCAAGCACATTAGACCAATTCGTGTCAGACAATGTAAAACTGTATTCCTCAATCAATTGATCAATTAAATTAAATGGTCCCCACTGGGGAGGAATAGATGTGAAATATTCTATTCTATGTCTTGTCACATCACTCCCTGACACAAGAATCTGAAGTTGACATTGTCTAGAGCAGGTGATTAACACCTCCTCATTTTTACATTATTCTGCATATAAGTCAACATTCAAGCAACTTTTCAGTTCAAAGGGCAATAAAAAATGTTATTAATCAATAATCAAATATTATGTATTTAACTTTTGTGTTGATTTTGTGAGAAGTTACATCTTCAGTTATGTAGAATTCCAAAAAAATTTAAGACATAAACATAAAAAATGAAAGAATATCCACACTTTTGTTTCCCAAACAAAAGCATAGTTAGCTCCAAGCTGCTTTGAGGGTTCAAAGCTATTAATGATAAACTGAATTTATCAAATATTTGATATGGTTTAAATGAGAAAGATAAGACTTCCATGTTGGGTACAAGTCACTTATATACACAAACATACACCCAAAGAAAATGCAGTTTTTATGCTTTACATACACATAAACAAATATACAAAGCTTGTTGGCTTCACACTTTTCTTTGTTGCTTTCTACGAGCCTTGTTACGTAACAACACATAAACAAACATACATAGATAATACAATCTGTATGTTTTACACTCACATATGAAGTACATACAACTGATGAAGTGAATAAGAACAGCACATATATACGTGAAAATTAATTAGTAAAAAAATATAGGCCAAGTTAGCTGCAAGTTTTTGACTCCTAAAATTTAAAATCCGACTCTTCGAATTTCAGTTTTAACTTTCAAAATCAGACCTGGGGGTCACTCACTCCCCATCCTAAATTTCTTATGAGAGGACTGGATTGTAATACAGTAGAACCTGTCTTGAAAGACCACCTCTTTTGCCAAAACATTATGGTCTCTCAAGATAGGTGGTCTCCCATAACAGGTCACAATCCTATATAACCAATAAATTTGTGCATTAAGAATGTGGTCTCTCAAGACAGGTGGTCTCACATAGCAGTGGTCTTTCAAGACAGGTTTTACTGTATGTTAGTATAGTGTACATGTACATCATGCAACTACATCAAATGCCAGAGTTATCTCACCCTACTCATCCAAACTGAGTTTGACCAACTTTTCCTACATTTGTAAACAAGCTAAATGCTAACTTTCCTGCCATATATCTCTATTGGTCCAATTTTTTCTTCTACTCAATGGGAGAGCCACAAACAGTGTCATGCTATCATCTAGGGATTTTTTATTTTATTCTGCAAGAGATTTCAGTTTTAATGTCCATGTCAACACTGTTTATATTGTCATGTATTCTGGCCACATCAGACAAGCCCAAAGGAAACTACACTTTATCAAGAATTTGAACAGAAACTAGTACTGTACTTTAGTTACATTATGATAATTACAAACAAGTTATTCATGTACTGACTCTTTGCCCACCATTACAAAAAATGCTGCTTGTTATGTATTGAAGCGTTCCACAGGTCAGAGGTTACTTGAGGTAAAACATCCTCCATTTAGAAGGAATTTAGAAAATGACATGGCAGAAATAACAGAATTTCATAAACTGCAACTGAATTCTTGCATTTTTGTGTATGCTCAATTTTTATTTGAATTGCCACCCCATTAAACATAATTTTCTTAAAAACCCCAAATGACCTTTGACCTTATACAAAGGGATGTCACTCATATCCACGTTCAGAGAGAGAGAGAGTACAGATTAGCATATTGACTCCTTTAAACATAAAGTAACATAGCTGATGTTACTCACCTGTAACATCAGTAATTATTATAATCTGAATACATAAACACAATTGAAAAATCTCGGGTGTAATTATTGGGGTTAAAATATTTAAGAAAGACCCAGACACTTGTTAGGAGCCCATGAATAATAATCAACATGATTACCAGTGAACTGATTTTGTGCAAACTACATTAAGGTCATAGACATAATCACAGTAAGTCTTAAGCTGTGAACTCATCAGAATTTTTTCTTTCTATATTTTACATATCAAGTATCCTCTATTCTGCGTATGAAACCTCTATTTGGTGGTTCTACTTAATCACTCAGACATATCGGTACAACCAGTGCTTAGGCAAAGTTCTTCATCAAACAGTTTGCACCCTATTCACCACTGGCATCATTGTGTGACTAAGACAACCTATTCATCACTGGCATCATTGTGTGACTAAGACACCCTATTCATCACTGGCATCATTGTGTGACTATGAC
>JAECUM010001121.1:0-72039 GCA_016617855.1 Megalonaias nervosa
GAGAGAGAGAGAGAGAGAGAGAGAGAGAGAGAGAGAGAGAGAGAGAGAGAGAGTACACTTTCGCTCAATAACAGAATGAAGGACCTATACTATTCCTTTACACAACAAATGATTTGCTGTAATGATTGCTTAGCAATTGCAGACCAAGGCTATTTACCACAAAAATTAACATGAAAGCATCTTCTGCTCTGCGTACTGTTCACATTGCAGATATGTTGTCAATTGATAGCACATCGTATTTATGACCAGTATAGTTAAAATTAAAGCTACTGCAAGTAACGAAATGTTTCATATAACGCTTACCACAAACTAGTCCTGCACCAAAATAGTATTTTCTTTCAAGTCCACCGGAGTCATCTTTCAGTATGTATGTACCATTCTCAGTCATTTCAAAAAGTCTCCATTCTTCTTTTATTAGCTCTTGCATCATATGAGTGAGGAACTCATTCCTTGGTCCCCCTAGGTCTGCAGCCTCTTCCCCATAAAACGTCACCTCAAGGGGTACCAGAAGGTTTGGCGCTTCCAAGATCTCTTCCATTCCCGTTTCAAATATTTTCGTGCGAGACACATAGATGGGCTGAGTCTCACCCTCCAGAAGTTCAGTTAGTGATGTCTGGTCTAACTGTCTTCCAGTCATTACATATTTTTGGTAGTAGCGCAAGACTGCTGCTGGGTCATGAATGTCCTTGCTGTGGCAACAAAAAAGAGCAAGTCAAAGTACTTAAAGTACTGAATTCAGGTGGAATTTTATAAACTAAGACGACATCAACATATACTGAAACAAGAGAAGAGAAAAGAAAGAGAGAGGGAGTTTAAGAATCTTAAAATTTTTCAACCGTATTTAACTTTCCTAATTCAAAGGGCAAACAATCATTCATGTGCATCGGGCAGTGAGAAATAAAGATATCCACTGAAAACATGTAACTGAAGTCATGCTATATACTGGAATTAACGTATTTTACTTGGATAACCAAAGCAGAAGAAACCGGATTAACTAGTTGATAGACAAAGTATCAGTCGGTACTTATTGGAGTGTGTGTGTGTGTGTGTGTGTGTGTGTGTGAAACAAGTCTTTATGATTAAGAAAATATTTCCATTTTTGCAGATGGCAACAGAGAGAGAGTCACTTAGCACAAAAATATGTAGTCTGGCATGTAAAATGAACTAATTATAGTTACCTGCATTTTATTATGCATTATTATGACCCATCAAGACAAAGGAGTTTCCACCATCTCATGTAAAGTAGTGCATTGCTGAAATGGCACAGACTGGCCTCAAGAAAAAATTATGTTTTTCATATACTTTGATCAAAGATTATTGATCGATTTTTTTTCTAAGCATGAAAGTATACAACAACTACACAACATGGTATCTCATAATTAGATCTTTCCAAAAAATAGTTTTTAAACACTTACACTCCTTCCAAAATCACAGCCATGTTGTCGACTAAACAAGAAGACCTGTAATCTATCATTACAGTGTGATGCAGATCACCAATGTTGGGACGTCTGGTTACATCGTTATTCTGTTCACTGGTGCCAGTGTCTGTTAATCTGCCACCATGCTCTTCACTGGTACGGTGAACTGTTGCTTCTATACCAGCATGTTCACTAGTGCCAGAGTTGGGAAATGTGGCCACGACACTAACCTGTTGTCTGATGTTTGGAAGTATGGGTACATTACTGTACATTTCACCAGTGTTGAGAAGTGGGGATACAGTACTATGTTGTTCATTGATATTGATAAGTGTTGTTGCAACACTAGGCTGCTCACTAACGTTAGCCGGATCATCGCTGAAAACACAAAAATATATTTGCAACATTAGATAAATCAGATGAATATAGTTCGATTCAGATTTTATGTCCTCCTTTAAGTTTCATAAAAACCATATGCATTCTACAAGACATATGCTTCAGATAAGAACTGTACTTTAATAGTTGGAAGCTATTTAGGACACAAGTGGAATGGCTATCAAGTGGCATATTTATTAATCAAGGATGATTAAATTCCATCATCGAACTATGTAGGATGTAAGAGGATTAACAATGAAGCAAAACCTCACATAATATATTCCACCAACAGGACATTTAGTTAGTTTACATGGGCAGTGATCAGTGGACTGAGTAAAGGAGACAATGCAAAATATATAATGCATGATCAATCTGCACTGGAGCCTCACTTATTTTTTTACTAAAGTGATGATCTATTGTGATTTTTAGTGGATTCCAAACATATATATGCAGTCTACTTCCAGTAAATCATATATTAATTTTGCAGGAACTGTACGAATGTAAATCATATATCAGTTGTACAAGGAACTATACTATACTCCACACAAATATGAATCATTTATCAAATGTATAGGGAGTTACACACTCTGCACAAATGTAAATTATATATAAATTTTCCAGTAAGTATAAACTCTATATACATGTAAATCATATATCAATTGTACAAGGAATTGTACACTCTATGCAAATGTGAATCATATATAAATTTTACAGATAACTATACTATACTCTACGCACATGTAAACTATTTTTATATAATGTACAGGGAGCTATACAGTCAACACAAATGTAAATCATACATCAGTTGTACAGGGAACTATACACTGCACACAAACGTTAGGAGCTATTTGATACTTGACCAGAATGAATGTGTTAGCTTGTTAGCCTCCTTTGGGTTTGAATAAAATTACTGAAATCATAAATTGTGAACTTGAACAGGTATATGAAAAATTGTTTTCCCTTTGGAGATCATAATAAGTGAGTTATACCAGATTTCAGAACATCCTACGAGGTTCAGGAAAGTATAATTATATAGTTACTTATATATCCAACTGAAATAATCTGTATGGAATTATCAAGTCAGATGCCAATCAAAATGTGACGGAGGCTTTTTGCTGTGGATCAGTTTATTTTTGTGAATATCATTTTATGTGGTTGAGTACAAAGGGCCTTTTCAGGTTGACCCAGGTTACTTGAATGTGCAATGGGCACCATTTTCATGGAGGAGAAATTACACGTCATTATGAAAATATCTGCCAAGTGATATGACTTTTTTTTCTCAGTGCCTTAGAAAAGGCAAATAAACAAATACTGAAGGATGGACAGAAGACCGTCACACAAATTATCTGGTCTTGAGTCAAGTAGATCTAAAATTTAGGTTCAAAAATATACAACTTACTTGCAAATTTCAATTAAATCTGTATCTTCTCCTAATTTCTGAAAATCATTAAAAGATATGTAGGTACGGTTTTAGTAATAACACTCTCAATCCCCAACATTGCGTAAATACTCTGCACACATGATACCATCGTATAAATTTAGTGATCTAAACAACAGGCACTTTCTAGCCCAACGAAATGCTCCCCTTGTCCCGATCATGTAGGAACAGTGTTCAGATTTTAACAACTTAATTTTGATTGGATGCTGTGGCTTGCCGCCGCATCCAGTGAAATTCACAGACCGGAAACACAGAAATATCTGCCCGATACGCCAAGGCGTGGATAGGGTTATCATATCTGAACCTTGGCTAGCGAAGATGACAGCACTTAGAAATTGAACCTTTGTTTGATATACATGAATTGAATATAAACGAGGTAACATACTGTTGGATTAATGTTAAAGCTTTAAAATGAGCAAAATGCCTGATACAATTCATTGATTATCAGACTAACTTACCTGACAAGTTTGCATATGTTCTCTCAGATCCTTTAAAGGTACCATGCTTAAACAAGACAAACACTTTTCTTGCTCTTCAAAGGAGTCTTCTATGTCAATTATAGTGATACTCTTCTGAATCGGCCTGATGTATATGCGACCTGTCCCGAACTCCCTAATGTCTTCTGCATTGCAGCTTCCATGACATACTGTAGTTAAAACTTTTTTAGAGTTGCTTGTTAAAATTCTTGTACAAGCATTATCACGTATGATGTCACTCATATGCAGACGTAATATTAATTTCATGTCGTACGCTAACATTATTCTCATCTCGTTTTAAGTCATACTTGCTTTACATACCTTACATATTGATTGGAATGCATCTATCGCTCTCCTTTTCATAATGTATTTGCTGAGTGCGCTCCTGCACATGCGATACTGGTGACATATATACATATTTTATTGAATAAAATATATGAAAAAGGTATAGATCTCTACTGGAGTTATTCCTCAATAATAATAACAATACAATCACCATCACTATTTAGCACCACCTGGAACAACAAGTTGTTCTTCGCCTTTTTTCTGACATAATTTGTGGTGCCGCCAGGCATGTCAGAAATAAAGGCTGAGAACAGCTCTTAGGTGTACAGTACCGCAATAAACCAATATGAAGAGAATAAATTAAAGACAACAGCAGCACAAAAACCACGTTCACCAATAAAAATAATAATAATAATAATAATAATAATAATAATAATAATGAGAAGAAGAAGAAGAAGAAGAAGAAGAAGGACAAGAATTTACTTGACATAATTGATCTGTTGATGGTGCACAAAGTTAGCTTTTCTTAAACTTAATGGTTTCGCTTGTTCCTGTTACTTAGGTTAACACAATAGAGTTGTAAAATTTCATATAGACCCAAACTTAAAGTATCAAGAGATCATAATTGTTGATACACTTTCCACGTTTTTAATTTGTTTGATCTATTTGAAGATGTGGACCGTTTGTCTTTCAAAGGGCTCATCACATACCACTTTACAAATCTGGAAGTCATTACAGTGATGAAACATACATCGAAAGAAAGACAGCAATGGAATCAATTTCTTTTCTTCTGTCTGAATTATCCAAGTATCATGTCTCTATGATTCTCGTCAAATATTTTCTGTTTTCACAATTTGAGAGGAACTTGACAAAACCATATATCACTATAATAGTTCCATCGTCGATTTTATTAAAAATGTAGACGCACCAGAAATAATATGCAGACGGAAAACTGGAATGGAATTATAAAACTACCTGACATTGATAATTCAGTCAAACTAGATATTCATATAAAATACAAAAGTTATTATTTTGGTACTAGGTTTTATATATTGGAAGATAAAAGACTAAAATTTTGGCTGATAAAGAAGATGAAATGTGGACAGAAATAGAAACTACAAAAGAATAATTTAACCATCATGCCAGTTGCTACAACTCGTTGCACAAATGTTCCATGCACAAGGTTCGTATCAATTTTGATCATATGCTTTCGTCTTGGAATGCATTGCTGTTGTGGCCAGGACAATTTGTTACTTTTGACATAACATATTATTATTATTATTATTATTATTATTATTATTATTATTATTATTATTATTATATTTTCTTCTTGTTCGCACTGCCAATGACATCAAAGTAGAAAAGTCATACATATGCCTCAAATTTGCTTCGCATGTAAGACAAAATAAATTCTTTAAATTGCCGGACAATGTAATTATCTTCATACTCAAAGATATCTGCTTTCCGAACTATACAGTGACAGGACAGCAGCGACTGACCTAAAAATACACAAAAGACGCACACATACGTATATAAACACATATCGAGAATAACTATTTACATTAATACATGGAATCCTCGTGATTCTGTCCTTCCTCCTATATAAATCTTTTCATGGCAAGAAAGAAAGAAACTGTGTTTTTAAGTTTTTCGCGAAATTTTTCAAACTTATGACGAAAATATAAATCAAAATGAAGAGCTTTCAGTTCCATGGACAGTAAACCCTTTAGTGAATTTTGAGAAATGCATATTCATATCCATGAAAGCGTTCTCATTCTCCAGGGAAATATCGCGAGTGCATACAATCTTCAGTATAACCACCCACATGTGTCTGGGCCACCAAAGAAGAGATCGCCAGTTTCGAAACTCGCGGCGGCATCCCATTTGTTTAAAAACTTGTTTGTATTTTTCTGTTCAAACTTTCTTTTAAACTCTCTCATCCCTTTTTTTAAAAAAATTATTTTAATTTTTTTCTTTTTTTTTTTGTATATTCGCGCCCTCGGACGGGCAATTAACCAAGTCTCATATAAACACCCACATTTATCTGTGTGTCCCAGCTGCAAAACAATAGGTCGAGAGTTCGTAACTCGCGGCGGAATCCCAATTTTTAAAATACCTTTTTGCTATTTTTATGTTCAAACTTTCCATTAAACTCGCTCATCCCACTTTGTCTTTACTTTTTAAAATTTTTCTATTTTTATCTTGAAAATGTATCACTCCAGTCCTAGAACGAGCAATTGCTAGCTTTAATATATTAATACCCACATTATTTTTCTATGTGTCAGGCTGCCAAACAAGTGGTCGCAATTTTTAAAATACCTTTTCTTGTATTTTTAAATTCAGACTATCTTTTAAACTCGCTCATCCCATTAATTATTTTTTTTGGTTTACTTTTTTATTTTTTTTATGTTGAAACTTACTTTTATCACTCCCGTCCTAGGACAGGCAATTGAACTAGGTACAAATAAATACCAAATAGATGCTACTTAAATCGATGGATAGCAGGTAAAATCTAGCATTGGTCCAGCAGTCAACAGAAAGCAGAAGGCCAAAGCTTAGACCGTTCTATGAGAGAGAGAGAGAGAGAGAGAGAGAGAGAGAGCGTTTATACCCTAATGGCTACGTGCTATCACTTAAAAATCGTTGATGCTGTTGTTTTTTCTTTTAATTCTGATAGAATCAATCGCCTTTCCTTGATATTTTCAAACATCATTTGCTAAATTTTGGGTATATTCAAGCATGATCCGTGCTTCTTTTTCGTCATAACACACTCCAAAGGGGGCAAATGTTTATTGTCCACGTATTAATTTCTTTCAAAATATATGACTACCCCCCCCCCCCAATAAAAAAATTCAATACATTTGGATAGCAGAGTGGGGTGTTTCAAATGCACTAAACTCGTGAATAAGGGATTCTAATAAAAATTATATTCGCTCTCCTGGAGGTAAAAGAAAATAAAAAAACAAACACTAATATGGGGGCGAGAAGAACTGATAACCTATAGACCTTGGACGAATAATGCGTATGCACGTACGGCCAGTAATGTAATATATACAAAAAGTGGCGGGCAACAAATTTTGGGCTTAGCGTGTATGCTACGTAAGGTCATTAAACATGGTAATTAATACTGATCAAATAAGATCCAGATTTAATCTCTTTAGTTGATAGATCTAGCTTTCTTGGAGCCTTGGAAACTCGCGCAGTACAGGGCAGAACTTAAAAAAGAAAAATATACACGCACATTCATTAATGTGGATAAAGTCACTTTATGCTGATTGGAAAACATAGTTCATGTTTATATCATGCGAAAAGAAACTCTTACCTTTGCTGTCCAATGTCGTCTGCAAAAATCTCAGCCGAATGCTGTAAATACGCCTGGAGATTATTCGTTTTGGCGTGCTGAACTCATACGTCATAGATAACAGCGACCCCATGTGTTCGTTAGGATTTACGCTAGATGATTTACATTGTAACGCTGTTTCGAGTAAGACCGTTTCATTTCATTTAAGACCACGTCATTTGGAATATGGATTGATCATTCCATTCTGTTCTTCAGACCATTTCACTTAACGCCAGATCATTTGGAATCTGAATGCATCATTTCATTTTTTGGGTTAAATCATTTCATTTTAGACTCTATTATTTCATTTGATACCACATCATTTGGAATCAGAATTCATCAATCCGTTTTGTTCTTTAAATCATTTCATGTAATACCACATCATTTGGAATCTGAATTCATCATTTCATTTGTTAGGTTAAATCATTTCATTTCATACTACGTAATTTTATTTAATAATACGTCATTTGGATTCAGAATCCATGAATCCCTTTTGTTCTTTAAATCATTTTATTTAATACCAAATCATTTGGAATTTAAATTCATGATTTCATTTATTGAGTTAAATAATTTCATTTTAGAGTACATTATTTTATTTAATACCACGTCATTTGGAAGCAGATATCATCATTATATTTTGTTCTTTAAATCATTTTATTTAATACCAGATCATTTCATTTAACACCCCATCAATTGGAATCTGAATTCATCATGTATTTTTTTTTGTTCAATCATTTCATTTCACGCTACATCATTTCATATCACACAACATCATTTGGAGTCTGAATTCATCATTCCGTTTGTTGGGTTAAATCATTTCATTTCACACTACATCATTTCATTTAATACCACGTCATTTAGAATCTAAATTCATCATTCGGTTTTGTTCGTTAAATCATTTCATATGACACCACATCATTTGGAATCTGGATATATCGTTTCATTTGCTAGGTTAAATCATTTGATTTCACACTACATCATTTGATTAATGTAATTTTGGCGGTGACGGCTACCCATATATTGCATCATTAACACCGACTTCTTAACTGAAAAAGCTGTCCACCCATACGAGTACATTTATTGTTATCTCAATAATCTTTATGAATGGGCAATGATGCAATCGTTACTTGTTGGTGAGTTTCAGTTGATTGATCCCACAAACGCACATAAACGATTACAACAGCATCAGCGACCATGGATACTTCTTTTTGAAGTCGATCTGGAATTACCTGAACAACTTTACCACGCTCATAAAGAATATCTGTTGGAACTAGCAGCATTGTCAGCGCCTGGTGAGTGGTGGTCACCTTCTTAGTGCGCAGTCTTTGCTGAAACTGTACGTAAATCTACTGAATGTACCTAGGTTGTACCAAATCTCAGGACAAAAAACAAGCATGTGATGAATGTCCGAGATCTGCAGATGTATTTATGATTAGGAATATGTGCAAGTAAAGTCCATCGAGTGCTTGGATTTCGCCAACACGTTTTAATGTCGCAATACGTTCAAATGAATATGGATTTGCGCACAAAGGCCACCAATGACTTTGAAAAAGATTTCTTTAAACTCATGAACAATTCCAATCTTGTCAAAACAATGGTGAATTTACGAAAGCGAGTTCGAGTCGACCATATTCGTGATAATAAACAATGTAAGTTTCGAAGGTGGTAGTTTGTTTAAAAAGAGAAAATAAAGCAATATCAAAATAAAAGGGGGTTGTGAAATCTTATTTGACTTTATTGGAAGCCACAAGACAATTAGGAGTCAGCAGATGTAACGACATTTCGTACGACGATTTTTCATAATGATATGCTTTGTGGAAATTGATTTCACTCCAGACCTATTTTCTCTTTTCACTCCACTGGTCAAATTATAGCGATTATGCGGATAATTCGGGTATGGCGGCTTTCTTTAAACGAGTAGCAGCAGGAAGGGTGAACCCTACAACTTTTTGCCTGAACCGTTAAGTAAAAATAAATAACAAAAAATAAGGGTCAAAACGATAAACCGAGCCTTCTAACTATATTATTACCGTACGGTTTAAAAAACGAATAATAAATCGTTTGGGTTAGCTCACCTTTGTTATTTTATTTTTGACTTTTGTTATAGTGCGTTTAGTTTACTTACCGGGTTACTCAATTTTTGTCATTTACCCTTCCTGCTGCTATGAATTTATCCAGATCAACTATTGCATGTATATACATGAAGTGAGTCATACATACATGTACTGAGATAGGTATGCGTACCGATTTTTCAAGGACATGTGTGGTAGTTCAAACAATAGCTGTGTTTATCGCCGCGGATATTTCTGCGGAGATAGGTATTTGTGTGCATTTTATTTCCGTGCTTTAATTTTAAATATAATACATTTTAATCGGTTCATATATATAATGGCAAAATATCTTAATAAAATTATAAATATTTATTTATTTGTAAAATCAGACATCAAATGCTATTGCACAATAATCACATATAATAATTTCTAAAACATATATCCGTAGTCGAGTTCGTTAGCTCAATGTTAAAGTTGCTGGAAACTTTAATACTGATGTTTGCGGTTCGACCCCAGATCTCGCCGAGATGGGTTCGGGTCCCCGGGTCGCCCACGTCTTTTTAATAAGTTGGGGGGGGGAGGCATCCCCTGAGATTTCGATAAACCACCACGTATCTCGTGGTCGGATTCCATTTTGGAATTCTACCCCGGGGTTTCGGTGGGGGTTTTATCGAAATCGCAATGCCTAGACAGCCTTCTGAATTGCTAATATTTCGCTTTCGTCAATTAGAAATTCGCCGGGAGGTGTGTCTATGCAATACCCCCCCTAAAGTAATCAGTAGCATGCCTTGAGCTCTCTGCCCCATGGAAGAACCCCCAAATAAACATCCAGAAAGGGTGTTAGCCAAAAGAAACAGAACAAGGGCGTGCCGCATAATACGTCATAAGAGAGAACGACAATGTAAGGACCCCATGAAAGTCACACAGGCTATCGAGGGGCTCCATTGAAGGGTAACCGCTAGGATCTACTGATTATTTTTGATAAATTAAAATACAGACAAACATACATACATACAGACATACATAGAAAGTGGAAATAATTCTCTAGCAGAGATGGAGCAGAGTTAATCACAGATTAACCAAAGATTTTATCCAGACCTATACGATATCTGGATCTTGGGTCATGAAGATTTATTGTTATAAATCCGAACCGAGCAGATTGTGCTTTTGAAAAGAAGCTTTTAAACTTAATCATGTCCATGTCCCCTGAACACCAAGTATAATAAATATTCTGTAAAGTATAATTATCTACTCCATTAAACACAACCAAAATATTGCAGTTGTCTCTGATCACTTTAGGTATTTGTGTATATCGTTGTGTAACATAAATCACGTCAGTATTTTTGTGACGACCTCGAGAAAATATTCTAACTGGATTTGTTTGTCTGTCCAACATAACGTCATCGTACACCACTAAATTATTAATAAATCCATCTAGGTCATCTACAGATGGAGCCTCATCAATATCGGTAATAAAGTCAACAACATCATCACCATCTTCATTCAGCAATTTTGCATTTTCATTAAAATCTTTAAGTACTTTGCAACAGTGTTGATCATCTACGGATGGTGCTACTAAATACAATTTACTCCATTTTAACCATCGCATTAGTAAATTTAATAATAGTTGTGTTTTACCCGATCCAGACGGACCTATTATAATCATTCTTATCGAATTTGGTAATGCTGGATGATGTTTCACTGGCTCCTGTTTTCGTGTCGCCGAAAAGTCAATTATATCCATATAATAAATAATATGAGTCTATATTGTGTTCGATGTAGATTATCTACACCCACCACTGGACTGACAACAATAATAACAAAAAATAAACGACGTGCATTAACAGGTAAATGTGTAAAATGCGGCACGAAAAAATATAAATTTATCTCCATGTCTGATTTCCTGACAGAGTCAGGGACAAAGTCAGGTGGTGATATAGCCGCATCATTAGGGAAATTACCAGGAGCTCCATGGGCCAAATACGCCGGTGAGAAACACCTTCCTGGATATAATTACTGTGGTCCTGGAACTCGACTTGATATCCGACTTGATGATCAAGATCAACCAAGACCAGGAGAGTATCCAATAAATAAGATTGATCAAGCGTGTCACGTTCATGATGTTGCGTATAAAAGCAAAGATTTACAACAACGACATCTCGCAGATGTGAAACTGATTCATGCGTTAAATTCTATACCTGATAAATCTCTCAGAGAAAAACTCGCTAGTTTTCTAGTAAAATCCGCTATGAAAGGTAAAATAATGCTAGGGGCTGGGTAATTAATTATATGATTATTATAATGGAATCCATTTATTATAGCCCAAGAGGATATTGGAGAGGTAAATCAGCTATTACTAAATTATCTGAAGCAGCAAAAGTTTCACGTTCTGTTGCTGCAGCGTGGTTAGCACGACAGGCAATATGGCAAATTTATCTACTACCACCTAAAAATATTCAATATGCACATTTTGATGTCAGCGTCCCTAATGAGGTTCATCAAGCAGATATTTTATTTTTACCACACGATACCATTAAAATTGGTAAACGTCAGTCACGCACATACAAATACGCATTAACTGTCGTTGACGTTGCAAGTAGATACAAAGAAGCTGAACCATTATCAACAAAGACAGCGTCTGAAGTTTCATCTGCGTTTGAACGAATTTATCAGCGAGGACCTTTGCGATGGCCACAGTTATTACAGGTTGATCCTGGCAAAGAATCTCTAGGAGTAGTATTATCGTTAATGAAGAAACATAACGTTAAAATCAGACGAGGACATACTGAAATTCATCGTGATCAGGCAATTGTTGAACGATTTAATCGAACACTTGCCGAGCGGTTATTTGGATACCAATATGCAAAAGAGATATCTACTGACTTTAAATCTGGTGAGAGATCTCGTGAATGGGTTGCGAGGTTACCAAATGTGATAGCTGCATTAAATAATGAAATTACTCGTTCAACTTCCATGAAACCTTCTATTGCGATCACAAAAAAATATATACCCCGTAGTAATGACAGACAACAACCTCAACCAGTATTAGGTAATGCAACTGTAAGATATTTATACGAACCTGGTGAACTTGAAGGTGGTAAAAAAAGAGCAACTGATCCTATATGGAGCGTGACTACACATACAATTTCTAGTGTGGTTAGATCCACTGGTAGACCTCCAATCTACAGACTAGATTCGAGAGCCCCTCAACGTGGATTTGTACGTGAACAATTACAGGTAATTCCTAAAGACACACAATTACCACCACATACAATTACATAACCAGAACCTCTACGTCGATTGCATTCAAGACAGGTCAGCATCACATTATCACGTGTATGACTAAGATCACTATTAATTCTATCTACGGTAAATTGTCTTGGATTATTATTCGAATATTGCCACAACATATTACAGTTACAACTTGCACAATTATTATTCTGTTGTGTTTTTAGTTTTATAATAAATTCAACATCAATATCAAAGTCACGCTTATTTTTTTTATCACACTGCTTATAACCAGATAGTTTTTTCCTTATTACGTCATTGCTAACAGTCTGATCATTATTTTCTATGAAATTAATAATAACCCTATGTAGTTGAGATATTCTTCTGACTCTAGAAACTGCAAGATAGACTAAATTCGACCATTCAATCCGATCATCTATAATCCAGATATTTGTATCAGAAATAGTTAACCCTTGTGAAGAGTGAATAGTTATAGCATATCCTAACGTCCACGGTGATTTATTCATACTCAGCGCATTCTCAACGACATTAATATCGACTAAAATAATATCATTCAAGATAAGATTCTGTATTCCACCACCAGGAATTTCAACATCAATATTCTGTCGTCGAGTATCTGCTGGGCGATAACATAATGGTACAGGTAAATCTGAAAACTTTTCTTTATGTAACATAAATAATTTATTCTGTAGTTCATCACGAACTATCTTTCTACTTGTAACTATTAAATCAGCGGGATTCCATAAATTTAGAAAATCATTCATAGAAGTCTCTGGAATTACTCCTCGCATTATTTCACATTGTACTCTGTCTGGTTGTAGTCTAATTAACCTTTTAAATTCCTTCAGCGGTTCATCAATAGCTCTATGGTCATCATTTATTTCTTGATAATAATCTACGTTATTCTTCAGCCATTCATGTGGAGACTGTCCAATAAAAGGTGGTGGTTGACCATGATCACCGCACATTATTATAGCAGTATTCTTCGTCAATAACCATTCAAGAAATGTTTTTAATATTTCTAACGAGACCGTGCATATCTCGTCCCATATAATATATTTAGGTATATATTTCTCACCCATTCTCTCAGGAGTCCATGTGTCTCCACACCATCTAAAGAAACTATGATAAGTACACGATTTTACTCCTCGTTCTTTTATTTCTCTGGCTAATTTATGTGTCGGTGTCAAAACAATTATATCCGAATTATTATTCATGAATAATTTAATCACACGAGTTGTTTTACCTGAACCACCGCATCCATTAAGATAAACAGTTTTATGTCTAGATATAGGATCATATACAGATGGTGCTGATGAATTTGATACCTGATTATTATTTTTGTGATATATTTCCTTAATTTCAACGTCGGCAGATTCAGAATAACTAAGTATATTTTCTTGTTTTATTCTCCATGACCCCCATTCACCATTACCAAGTAGCGGTTTTAATAAATCCGTATATTTTTATTTATATAAAACGAATCCGTGGCGACTCTGACAGCATCACGAGAAAATCTATTTATCATAGACAGTATATTTATAGAAACATATGCCAACATAGATGATCTTAAATGAGTAAATTGTGGTGGGTCACCATCAAGATAACTCACAATTGTACCTAGTTTGGTTCCGTCTGACAAATAAGCATTACTCCGATTTATAAATATGTTTTTTTCTGTTGTATCAGCAATTATAAAATCGAGTTCAGCATCGTCCATAATTAATCTTGTACAGTGTCTTTTATGATCATAGGCTCCTCCTTGAGTAAATTTACCAATTATCTTTCTACCAAGATCTTTTGCAAGTTTTTCATCATGCTCGTCTCTGCATTTACGTATATTATTAGTAATTTTAATAATATCATCTTCATTAAGATTAGGGAATTCTTTCCTGGCATCATCAATATTAAATCTATTTGGTTCTGGTAACCAAATTTGTTTCTGTGGACTATATGATATAATCGCCTCACTCACCTGTAAAGATATTAAAATTCCAACATCAAGTATATATCGCAATAGTACTATTGGAACCCAACATTTTTCTGAAAAATGTCTTCCAAACCAAGTATAAGTAATCGGATGGAGATTTTCTGCAAATTCGAATGATTCTACATGAGCAAATCCTGTTAAATCAAAATCTGGTAAATGTCCGTTTATCGCAACCCTGGTCATCTCGTGTGATGGATGTCCGAATCTCTTAAAGTATTTAGAACATTCTCCGTATCCAAGAAAACTTCCAGGATAACATGCTACCATATCGACGGATATAACGTCACTATAGTTGTATTTAGTATTCCATAATCCTCCGTGTCCATATTCTACGCAGCTTTTATGAATATCCTCAAGAAATTCCGATCGTGTTGGTTTCCATAAATTTTTCTCCTGAGCAAAATGAGCCGCTACGGATGGAACTGTAAAACAATTATTTAATAATTGTCTAACTTTGACATCGTCTGAAGTATACTTCAGCGCAATATTTTCCATTTCTACATTAAGAGATTCTATACGGTAAATATCACCATTAGGCCGTACAAACTGATCGTAATTATCATATTCCGAACTCTGAAATAACCAAACGGACACAGGGTCACTTTTACTGATATTTCTGATAAAATCAAATATATGACCATCATAAAATTTAACTTTTCTATCTCGTGGAAATACTGTTACTGCTGAGGTCCATGCGTGCGAATTATGATCAATAATATCTATTGGAGCTCCATTTTTTGTGTATTTTGGTTTATATAAAATCTCTCCTGTCAGCGTTTTTACTGTTATTGGGAATTTCAATTTCTTTTCTAGTTCAGCGACATCTTTAATAGATGCTCCGGTATCTTTAACTGATTCTGCCCAAGTATTTATTTTTTTACGTCGTAAATCTGTTAAACCATTACCACGTATCGCATTTGTAAAATGTTCTGTAACTCGTTCAGCTACACAGTTTATTCTTGATTCTGACAATTTCATAGGTTTTAGATCCCCGACATCAGGTTTATTATTCAACGGAAATATTCCATATACAACTGCAGTTGCTGGATAACTCTGTATATAATATATCTTATCAACACCAGTCAGTATTCCGGGTTTAGATTTATTATTTAAGAGAACAATATTATTTCCTGACTGTATATGTACTGGATCGCGTTTGTCACGAATAATCCAAATATCTTCTTTTGTATTTACAATAAATTTTATTAAAATAAAATATTTTTGATCATCAAGGTAATTAATAATTATTTTTCCTCGTTTGTCATTCATTATATTAGTAACATTTCCGACTCTGAATGTTGACCATACATGAGCAGCACCATCGTCACGAAATTCATTTTTTGCTTCACGAATACGTTCGGTTATATCCTCATCTGTTAATGCCAGATCTTGCATCAAAGTACTATATTTATATTCTGATAGTCTGTCAAGATCAAATCTAGCATGGGAAGGTTCAATTGCCGATAATTCCTCCATATAATTAAGACAAGTATTTAAATTAAAATTTTAGTATATATATAATGATTGAAACAAAGAACAAATGTGCTTGGCTCAAAATTGGATATACTTCTCTTTGTAATAAATCGTGCGTAAACAAATACTGCGGAAATCATGCACAGAGTATCAAAAATGGAAGTACAGGACCAATACCGTGTATTCAGTGTGGTGTTGGAGTCAGAGGAAAAACTCAATTGTGTCTAAAATGTGGCGGAAAAAAATACAGGGAATTAAAACGATATTATGACAAAAAAAATAATACTGACTCTCCTATAAAGACAGAAGAAGATTATCTAGTTAGATTTCAGAATAATGATTTAGACAAATAATATTATTATATAAATGGAGCAAAACGAATTTGTGAAACATCCAATAATAAAAAATTATGAAGCATCCCGAGATGGTGTAATCAGACACTGTAGATTGAAAAAACCAGTCGGTAATATTAATAATACTGGTTATTTTAGTTTTAATACCAATGGAAATAAACATTATTACTCGCATAAATTCATATTTGAATGTTATTTTGGGGTCATCAAAGATGGATATGTGATTGACCACATCAACGGCAATAAGCTTGACAATTCACTTGGAAATCTACGTATTACTACACAGAGTCAAAATTGTAAATCCGGAAATACTGGAAAATGTAAAAAGTTTGCAAGAAGAGCTATTAAATCCATAAATGTAGAAACAGGCCAAGAAATAACTTTTAAATCGATGTATGCGGCTGCAAAATATTTTAGTATACATACACGATCGGTGCAATTTGTTGCAAATAATATTACTAGATCAACATATTCAATAAAATATGATCAGCAGATAATATTTGAATATATCTAACTCTGTACTCTTAACAAATAAATTGTATATAGTTCGACTCTATATTTTACCATGGATACCTTCACCGTCGCTACTCTCGGTGTCACTTTCACTTTTGACAGAATCAAATAACATAATTTTTCTTAATTGCATTACACGATTATCTACAATCTTCTTTTTCTCGTATTCACGAGATAGTTCGGATCTGATATTTTCGATCGAACGTGCAAGAGGCGCAAATAGCTTTACCTGTTTTTCATTTACCATCGCCAAGGATTCTAACATAGACTGATAAATTGATTTTACAAATTTATAATTAGATAGTAATGTATATTTATTGTCAGTTTTTCTTTGTTTTAATATTTCATAATCGCATAATATTTTTTCAGGATCGAGATTATCAGAGAGATTTATTCTGTTATGTTTTAATTTTTTAATAGCAGAAATAATATCATTTATATTTTCTTGGTTCATTATATAATAATTATTTATTTAAAATAAAAAATATCAGTCTCTGAATAATTATTTAAAAAAATGTAGTCCCATAAACCCATCAGATAAAGAAATCTGTAACTATTTCATGAATCAGATTATTTTTTCCCTTATTATATTAGGAAATATTTAATCAGACGTTCTAAGAGCGTATATATAAATTAATATTAAGAGATTCTTGTCTTAGATCCAAAATATTTCCTGCCTGGTCAGTGAGTTTGAAATTTATTCTTGTCAGAAATGGATTATGAACTCGCAGGTACACGGGGTTAATTGGTTCAGACACAATTAGCCAACCTGGCGGGTCTTTAGGGCTAAATGAATATAGTATATACCCCTGTTCCGCAGTGCCACTGCGGTGATTAGATTTTGAAAGATCTACTTGATAACTGTCATCAATTACGTCACATACCAGATTGACTGCAATTGTTGTTGTTATATTAACAATACCAGGTGAGATATGGCGACCACCACCGTGTGGATCATTATTATATTTAAGAATAGTTGGTGTAGGTATTAATTTTTTCCATGAATCACATATTCTTTTAAATTGTTCATCAATAAGATCATTAACTGATTTCTTTAGCTCTTCAGAGTTAAATCCAGGAATTATAAATGTTGATAGTTGTTCTCGCGTAATTCTGAAATGTTTTAGAAATGTTATTGTGAACAGAAGATTTAGTTTAACAGCTCGAGGTGGATCGTCTTCATTAATTATATATAAATCTTTATATCGTTTATCTGCTGCTATGTTCACTAATTTTTTTTCTCTGTTAACAATAATATCATTCATGAAATCTAGGTCTGAAGCAACTTGATTCAAATGTTGTATTACTTCAATTATTTGATTTTTTAAGTCATCGTTGTAGGAATTGCTAATGCTGGAAAATAAATTTCTTAGATAATTAAGTACACGTCCGTGTTCAGACTTAATTGTATTAGCATATGAATTTATTTCATCAACATCAAGTACTATTATTTTACCTTTTTTACCATCAACTATTTTTGTAAAATGGGTTTCTGTTTTATCTATATAATGTATAACTCCATCACCAAAATATCGTCGCCATGGGTAAGCATTTTTTTCTGTTCGATATTCTGGAGGTTTTATAAATTTTTTAACATCTACGACAAAATCAGATCTCTGTGGTTCTGGTGGTGTTTGATAAACTGGTGGATATTCAGGCCAACCTAATACTGATCTAATCGAACTTTGATAAATATCTACGGAGTAATCAGGGGAATTTATTTCAATAACCGCAGATAGTGTTGGTTCGTAGACAGTAATTGCTATTTTTGATTCTTTTCCTGTAATAGATTTAATTCTGCGCTGAAACTCGTCATTAATCTGTTCTATTTGATAACTGCCCGTTGGAATAGCAACTACTTGCCAATCAGGAGTTCCATCAGGCTTATTCTTATTAGCGAATATTAATGAATTATTTGGTTGTAGTCCACCAAATGGTTTTGATCTAATATTGGGCCAGCTATAATAAACTCGCAATTGTGCTAATGCTATTTCTTTTGCAGGAATTGCGGTTGGAAAATTGACACTAAACTCAGGATTAGTCGAACTTAACGATATCATAGTAGTTTTTGACGGAGTTGTATTAGTAACGATCTGCTGAAGTAACTCCCTGTCTGTCATTATTATTATTGTTGTTATTTAATTCATTAAAATCATTTGCGATCACTTTAAAAGCATCATCATAAGTTTTCATCATCATCGCGAATTCAGTATCAGATATTTCACCATCACTAACACATGAAGAAATATACAAAGATAATTTAGAACATGCATCTGCCACTGTGTGTAATTTAATCATATAATCGTGCAATTTAGCATTTGTACAAGTATGTATCTTTTTTGTTATAATACCGAGAACTCCAGCAATAGTCGTTGATGCTGAAACAATAATGGTTATAATAGTAGGTGCTGTCATCGTCAATGTTGATAATAATAATCCTGTTCCAGTAATAACATCAGAAACCGAGTAAACAACTACATCAACAACAACTATACGTCTTTTGTATTTTTTTATTTTCTTGTTATAATAGTCGATAAAATTATTTAGTTTAGTCAGACGCTCATATATTTGACTGCATCTGTAACGTTGAACGTCAATGCAAGACTGAATTTGATCCATTATACTTAATGACGTTAAATTAATTGTATTTCGGCCATGAATTCTAGGCACCACCAGTAACGTCCCGGAGATATTTCCGTTGATATTAACGAAAAGATTTCTTTGACTCCCTTAGGTAGTATCGTCAATAGAGGATTATCATATTTAGTTGGTACTAATGAAGTTGCCGCAGTAATTTTCGAACCGAAAATAGATAACCTATATAATCCAGTTAGTTCTGGAGTATGTTCGATAGTGTTATTTTGTGGTGTCCATGTTGATAATCCTGATGCTACTGTATATACGATATTTTTAATTTGTCCGTGTGGAATTTTAATCAGATTAGTTTTTTGAACAATATTAGGTATTCCACTGGCAATATCATTAAGTTTCGTGTTAATGTCGGCTAGTTTTATGTCAACGGTTGGTAAATCACCAAAAAATCTTTAAAGGGTTTGTTTACATTTCTGCGGAAATTTAAGAACAGTTCTATATGTTTAGTAAGAGTTTCTGCAAGATTATCATAATTAGTTTTTAATGTGGTTATTTCATTCCCGATCGGAATTTCCTTATCATCAACGTATTTCTTCGTCGCAGCATCAAAATTATATTCTGGTGTTCTAAGATTATTAATGCCATTATTATTCATGTCGAGAAATGCACGCATTATACCGCCGTTGGTCAATACGTACTTAGATTCTTGATCGTCGACATATTTCTTTGTTGCGGCGTCTGCATCTGCGGTTGGATTTCCAATGTCGGTGATTTTATTCTGATTCATATTAATATCTCCTGTAAATACATCGCCGGATTTCTTAATATAATTACTGAGTGATGTACCAGAATCTTGTATTTTACCTTGATCGGCAAAAATAACTATATTATCAGTGACTGCAGTTGGAATTCTTATAAGAACATCTGATAGTTGTATATTACTCGTTTTTAATCGTCCTTGATTATCCTGAAAAACAACTACTTCATTTTGATCCACACTTGCGAGATTTAATAAATCATCAATTTCATTTCTGAGTTGATCAAGAGTTGCATACTTAGATAAATCAACTTGTTGATGACCTCTACGGGAAGATCTTCCATAAATATCCACCATTATATTTACTAATGTCTGTTTAAATATGACGTCGTAGTATATTCATGTACAACTTTGTGGGGGGGGGGTTTTTGTTGATTTTGATATAACATCAAGTACGTTAAGTACTTCTCGACCACATATTGGTGGATCAGTTAATGTTTGTGTAGGTAATGTTGAATACCATATTGGAGTACTTTGATAACCGCTAATATACTTTAAGAATTCTTTTGGTGGAGCTAGTCCATATGAATCAAAATAAATAATTCCACGTGGATCAATTGCATAAGCGACCCAATGCGTGCCTGGACCAGAATTTTCATCGAGATTAATAATACCGGTTTCAATGTTATTTGGTTGTTTCGGTAATTGATCGCGCATAAAAACTCCTCTAAAATTTTTTATTTTTAATTTTTTAGCAGCATCTAGTAAATCAAAATTGGACATAGGAGATATTAGTAAACTGTCCCTGGTAATCTTAGGCCTTTTCCGTACCAGTGTGGGGTCCCTGGTAATCTTAGACCCCTTCCCTTTTTTTTTGGTGTTCGTTTTATTCCCTGTCCGGTTGCTTTCTTTAATGCCATTCCAGCAGCAGTTCCAACAGCACCTAATGCAGCTGCTTTTGCAACAGCTGGAGCTGCAGCGGCTATTAATGCTGGTATAGCAGCAAGAAGTGGAAATATACCACCCGTCTTAATTATATCTTTAATGGCACCCGCAGAAAGATTAAGTTTTATACCTTTATTTGATTTTTTGGCTTCATTGAAATGCCCGAGCTGACGTTCTGTAAGAGATAATTTATTTGAACCGCTCATCTGATCTTTCTTTAGCAATATTTTTAATCCACAATTATTTTTTGATGCTGATTGTATCTTTTTAATCTGACCAGGAGTCAGACTAACACTAACATTATTATACGACATTATAATATTTATAAATAATCTAATTACATGTTTTCTACTGGAGCATCAACGACTCTCATTCGTCCACCAGCACCTTCAAGTAACATCGATTTATCGCTGAGTATGACAGCAATTGCTCTGTAATTGGCAATAGCTCCAATATCTCTATTAACATGAGCTCGAAAATGTATATCGACTACAGATTGTCTGGTTAAATCTAAATGTTCGAGCGAAAAATAATAAATTGGGTATAATGTTGTAAAATCCAATTGTGATATTTGTAAACCAGTATCAACATTTTGATCACGTCCCATGAACGTCATTAGACGGTGATATACACGTGCTACATGATTTTGATCGAAATTCAGTAAAATATCCTCGGATGGTTCTTGATGTCCATTTATTCTTAAGGAAACTTCGGAAACACCAAGATTATCAAATATCATAATACTACGTGTTTGATCATCCACCCGTGCAGCATCTTGAAATGCAATAAATATATGTCGTGGTGCAGAAACACCTTGTTGTGATGCTATTTGCCAGGTAAATAAACCATTAATATTACTCTGGATAGCATCTGTGGTCATTGTTAACCACGATAATGCTGATTTACCACCTTGATTCATAAAAGAGAGTAGACGATCTTCTTCAGTTATTGATGGAGTCATCACCGGCATCCACAATGAAAGTTTTGTAAGAATTACTTTGCCAGGATCACCAGCGAGTCTCCATAATGCATCGTTGTCGGTTGCTTTTCGTACAACTGTATGCTTAGATCCGAAAATGACTTTTCTGACATTTCTACAAAATCCAAATATATGTGATAGTGGAATCACACATGAAAATGCTCTTCTTCCACCACGCAACATTGCTCGACGTGATCTAAATCCTAAGTTGAAATCTGGATCCACATTAATAATCATACTTTGTACATCCGCATTGGCGTTTCTAGCAAAATTTCTTGGTTGTCCTATTTCATATTGTCGATACTCTGGAGAATCAGTTGTATCCTTTGCAAACATCATTGATGGACCAGCTGATCTTGAATAATCATCACTATATCTTGCAAGACCAAGTATTGTTGTTGCAACGTCGACATCCTTCTGAATAGATTCAATATTTTTTCCGTCAATCATGTACGTTGCACTGTCAAATAATGCCATAATACCATTATTAACAAAACCGACATTAACATCGTCTCCATATGCTACTGGTGCTGCAGGATTAGCAATATTTAAAATTTCACCTTCGACTTCAATAAATGCTTCAGCGGGTAAGAAATATCTACTTGTATCCTGAACCTGTAGTTCGATTCGTCCACGCTGATCTGGAATTCGTGCGTCGTAAGAATAATACTGATAATCACGCACAGACTCATCTTTAAGTACTGGTGCGTCCATGTCAAATACGGGATCAGATATACGTTTGAACATCTTTATTATATTTATTATCGTCTAAAACGAAGATTACTTCGGGAAGTGAGACCACTTCCTGCTATCAGACTAGCAGTTATATTTTTTTCTTTTTCTGATAAAGGCACATCAGCCAACTCTGCCAGTTTTTGATTAGCAACTTGATTTATTATTTTACTGACATTTGCAGGCATAACTTCTGTACTAGGTAATTTTACAGGTTGAGGTCGGACCGCAGGTCTGCGTATTAATCGTGTTAATCTATCTTTAATCGCTGAAAATGCTTTACCAGCGAGATTACCCATAGCACCAATACCTTTTTCACGAACAACATCAATAGCTTTCATTCCCAGTTGCTTTGCGATCGGTATTGCTTTCGGGGCTATCCTTCTAAATAGACCCTGAACAACATCACCTAGTCCATCTCCGTAGGTTGTCTTGTATACTGGTAATCTTGAATTTATTACCCTGACCATAGTTGATCCACGTTGAGTACTATGTACTATCATTTTATTATAGTTATTATATTTAATTACATACTCAGTCGCTGTAGTAGTCATCGGCAATTTCATTAATAAGAGACTGATAAACATCAACGTCCATGATACCACCGGTAAATAATCGTCTGCAAATATCAGCTACTTCATTAATTATTTCTAGGGAATTATTACCAGCTCGTTTTCCTCCAATGAGGATTTCTAATCGATCAACATCAGCAAGAACATTATTGGGACAAGTAATAAGACCACTTCCTAAGCCACTTCCAATTACGTTGCCAGAAGAGGTGTCTGACGGCCAATATTCTTCTTCCTCCTCTTCCTTTTTGCTTGGTTTTTGTTGTTCTGGAGATTGTATTAATTGCTGTGATAGTGGTGGTAATATTTGTGGCAATTGTTGTTGGGGTGGTGGTGATACTTGTTGTGGTAGTGGTGGTAGCATTGGTGATAGTGGTAATTTAAATCGTGGTTGTTTTTGTGGTTTTGGAGATTGTGGCAATTGTTTAGATTTTTCTTTTATATAGTTATGTACAACCTCATCAAATTCATTAAAATTTTTAATATCTTCATTAGATCTAATTTCTGGAATACCAGTATATATATGCGATATACATCCTTAATCCAATTGGCAGAGTTCAGAGATTTAACATGTTCTGGTTTTACATATTTTTGTCTTTCATAATATCCAAATGCGGCAATATCAAGTAATTGGTCTTTGTCCTTGATAGCAGCAATACCTTCAGGTGTAAATTTATCTATTATTTTAATTCTGGTTTTTGGTTGTCGTGGTTGTGGTTGTGGTTGTGGTTGAGCCGCTTGAATACGACCAGCAATATCAGCAGGTAATGTTTCAAGAACTCGTTGTGTTGCCTCAGTTGCTGTAACAATTTTCTTTGTTGGTTCGACAATCGGTTTAAATAATTGTTTTGTATCCTTTTCAAATTCGACTTGAGATTCTTGTCGTTCTTGTAATTGTTGCTTGAAAGCATCACGAACAGGTAAATATTTTTTAATTGCTTCTAGTCGCTCTCGTGCTAATCTAGCTGAATGAGGTTCTCTCTCCAATATTCATTATTAAATAATATTTATAATAGATATTTAATTGAATTTGAAATCACTAAAAATACTTAATAAAACGCGATAACTCTGCTCCTCCTCTGCTAGAGAATTATTTCCCCTTTCTATGTATGTCTGTATGTATGCATGTTTGTCTGTATTTTAATTTATCAAAAATAATCAGTAGATCCCAGCGGTTACCCTTCAATGGAGCCCCTCGATAGCCTGTGTGACTTTCATGGGGTCCTTACATTATCGTTCTCTCTTATGACGTATTATGCGGCACGCCCATGTTCTGTTTCTTTTGGCTAACACCCTTTCTGGATGTTTATTTGGGGGTTCTTCCATGGGGCAGAGAGCTCAAGGCATGCTACTGATTATTTTGGGGGGGGGGGCAAATTTGCATAGACACACCTCCCGGCGAATTTCTAATTGACGAAAGCGAAATATTAGCAATTCAGAAGGCTGTCTAGGCATTGCGATTTCGATAAAACCCCTACGAAACCCCGGGGTAGAATTCCAAAATGGAATCCGACCACGAGATACGTGGTGGTTTATCGAAATCTCGGGGGATGCCTCCCCCCCCCCCCACTTATTAAAAGACGTGGGCGACCCGGGGACCCGAACCCATCTCGGCGAGATCTGGGGTCGAACCGCAAACATCAGTATTAAAGTTTCCAGCAACTTTAACATTGAGCTAACGAACTCGACTACGGATATACGTTTTAGAAATTATTATATGTGCTTATTGTGCAATAGCATTTGATGTCTGATTTTACAAATAAATAAATATTTATAATTTTATTAAGATATTTTGCCATTATATATATGAACCGATTAAAATGTATTATATTTAAAATTAAAGCACGGAAATAAAATGCACACAAATACCTATCTCCGGGGAGATATCCGCGGCGATAAACACAGCTATTGTTTGAATTACCACACATGTCCTTGAAAAATCGGTACGCATACCTATCTCAGTACATGTATGTATGACTCACTTCATGTATATACATGCAATAGTTGATCTGGATAAATTCATAGCAGCAGGAAGGGTGAATGACAAAAATTGAGTGACCCGCGAGTAAACTAAACGCATTAAAGCAAAAGTCAAAAATGAAGTAACAAACATGAGCTAACCCAAAAGATTTATTATTCGTTTTTCAAACTAAAAGGTAATAATATAGTTAGAAGGTTCGGTTTATCGTTTTGACCCTTATTTTTTGTTATTTATTTTTACTTAACGTTCAGGCAAAAATGGTAGGGTTCACCCTGCAATCTGAACTCATTCATTGCTTCTTACCATGTTTAGAGCAATACAGAATGTTTGTGATTAAAGTGGATTAATCAGTGTCTGAAACTTTATTAAGATACTCATGAAATTAGTCGATAAAAAACCAGAAAGGACACGCGCTAAAACTTCCTGAGTATGCAGTGAACTAACTTTGCATGCAACATTTTCATCAGGATTTTCAATGCTCCTAGTACGTAAATATCTGGTCATGCATGCCAGTAAATTTTGTGCAATGCATCTGAAGCAGAGGTAAGGCGTGGTTCCCACACATGGGCGCCCGCACATAGGGGCAAGGGGGGTGGGGCACTTGCTCCCTCCACCCCTCCCGATTTTACCTCCTAAAATATTGTAACAATCCAAGGTGTTTACTTGACCGAGCGATGTCAAATCCTGGCGCGATTCCGCTAGAAGTCATACGTTTCCCTAATTCTAAAGACCTCTCTACAACTACTGTTGTAAACTGGAAGGTGCAGCGTGTCCATTATATGAAACATTTGACTCTAATACAAGACCACAGATATCACAACTTCCCAATTCTCTATCAACCGCACAACTGCATGGTTTCTCTTAATTAACTTTCTGTAACGTACCGTCAGCATGTCATGCACTAATACAGGAGCTATTTTACTACACCACCTTAGCCAGTCAAACCATGGTTTGAAGCCACATATCGCCTGTAACTTTGCATCACATTCGCCGCCATGGCAACGATAAACGGTGCCTGCCTACGACGCAACATTCCCTTCTCGTTTATTCCACTGTGTAATTTACCAGTCTCCAATCATAAATACTGTACCTGGAGTCACACAATCAATTTACACAATTAGATTTTTATTGGGACTACTGAGCAACATGGACACTCATGCGGCTCTGACCTGAATTGACCAAAAGTAAACCATGTTATCATGGAAACTCATTAACACTTCACTCCGTGACGTTTCTCCGTGTGTGTGTGTGTGTGTGTGTGTGTGTGTGTGTGTGTGTGTGTGATTTAGATTTGTAACGTAGCTTTAACAATTTTTCAGTCATATCGCTACGATGTCTGCAGTGTGACAGTTTATGGTAGCGCTGGGGCATGTTGCCGCAGACATGTAGCATCATGTCCCACCAATTCACATTATCCTGGCACCAGGCCGAGCAGTTCTAACACTAACCTCTTAATGCTGAGCGCCAAGCAAGGCAGCTACCATTTTTATAAGTCTTGGTATTACTCAGCCTGGGTTTGAACCCGCGACCTCCCGCACCCCAGGAGGATGTTCTCACCACTAGGCCATCGGAGCGGTCTTTGCTCCTAGTAACTGGCTAATTATTTCGTCCTGAGGAATATCTTCACGGGACCGACTTCCCAAAATCAAACAAGTAGTCACAAACATCTAAGAAATCCTTAAAACAAGGCGCTATAAACAAATGCACATACTCCAAATTTATTACAATACATCCGTAAACTTAATAGCTGACCACTACATGTTTGTTCCCCCCCCCAAAAAAAAAAAAAAAATAATAATTCTGCGGGCGCCCCTGTTTCCACACAGGAAAAGATCGTGACTATTTGTAGTGTCCTGTTGTTAATAATCACCTACAGCCCAGAGCGGGATCAAGATCATGTATGAAAACACATCAGTGCAGTAACGAAAGGAATATTCAAATGGTGAATGAGACTAACAATGCAGTAGATCCAATGTTCTTGAAGACCACATCAGCTGTCATCGGATTTAATCTGTTTTTAGGACACACAGTTGGTTGAGGTCAACGAGAAAGTGTTTGCGACGGTTCAAAAGTTCATGAATACAAGCTAAAACTCATTTGTCTAATCACTGTTGGTGTTTTTACATTTATCTGATATAATTCTAGTAGGTATATATTTACTAATTACACACCACCTAAGCTGAATTAAAAGGTACCCCCCTCTCCCGCAAACCAGCGTATTCATTTTCGAATTGTTTCCTTTAATATGCAGAAACATGTTTCTGCTAATATTTTAGTTAATTACTGTGTGATAGTATTACAATATTTCATGTATAATTAACAGCGAACAATTAACAATGCATAAGGAATAGTGTACAATTAACAATGTATAATGAACAGTGTACAATTAACAATGTATAATTAACAGTGTACAAATTAGCAATATACAATTAACAATGTATAATTAATAATGTATAATTAACAGCGTACAATTAACAATGTATAATAACATTTTACAATTAACAATGTATACTTAACAGCGTGAAATTAACAATGTACAATTAACAATGTATAATTAACAGTGTACAATTAACAATGTATAATTACCAATGTATAATTAACAATCTTTTGCAATCCTAAGCCTACGTTTCCTTATTATTTAACCAAAGATTATTGTTAATGAGAAGATAGTTGTTCCTAAGTTTTTAAGCCAGATCTTCTGTATCTAAGGCTCTGACTTGTCTGTACCTTTATGAATACATAGTGTTTAAATGAATATACACCATCACATCGCGCATGTGCCACAATACATTGGCACCACATTTAACTGATGTTATTGGATTTTTCTCCAGTCATATCAAGTTAGTAGCACTAATTTCTATATGACCAATTTGTTTCTTTCCTTTTTCTTTTTTTGCAAGTAAAGATCAACGTGCTTGTGATTGCCAATATGGCTGAAAGCAAATTTTATAAGCAGATTTAAAGGTCGTCATTCCACTGCATTGGCTTCCGACAAATTTCAACAGTTTGGGTGTTTATGAAAGCCGATTACTTATGTTTGGTCATTTCGAATTGCGGACTACATGTAAGAAGTACTTACTTTCGAAACTGAAGAGTCTGACAACTTGCAACCCTCAAACTTTAAGAATTTTGGCGACGCAAGTTCTCCAGTGAACATCGAGAATTTAATATGTTTTGAAAACGCACGTTAACATAGGTTTACGAATAATTTGAATTATTTCAAATCAAGGTCAAGACATACATAATTATGACCCTAGTAAGTCGTGACAACAAAGTAAAGTGATTATATGCGCCGGACTCTTAAGATGCATATACGAGTCCACTAATCTGGTGGGCGTAGGGTCAATAAATGAATCGCCATGTAGCAAGATATGCTTCACTTAGCGCCGAACGTGCCTTGAGGCGTGTCATGTCTTTGTGTCAGAGACCAAATATAAGCCGAGGAAAAACTAATTAACCAGATATTAAGGATGTCGCGAACAGGTTCGTTGCTTATTACAGGAGGAAATGGAGGAATAGGGCTAGAAACAGTTCGACAGCTGGTTTCCATGGAAAATGGACCCCAACATATTTTCGCCTGCTGTGAAAGTCTTGACAATATCAAGGTATATATGCATGCATACTGGCACGTGTTTCTTCAGTTGTAAGGATTTTGTACCTTTCTTTTTTCCTCTTCTGGACACTATACCGTCCCTCTCCCCCATCCGCCCACCCGTTGCCGCCCACACACATAATTGTATTGGGCTAGGGTATTGGCTAGGGTATATGAGAAAGATTAAATCGGAAGCCGCAAATTTAGGTATATTAATTTTGTAAATGTAAATAACACCTATTTGGGCATAAAACAATATCTATAATAATAATAACACTTATCCTCATCGACTTTGTCATCAGAATCATTATCATACATTAGATCTTTGACTATAGAATTGTAAAATGTTTGCTTATCTTACAAGATAAAAAATTAAACAGATATATGGGTACAGATATCTCACAATTTATGCATACCACAACGTAAATATTTGGCCAAATTACGATACATTGATGATAAGATCATCAAATCACGCTTACATCTTATGAATGATCTATCACAATAATAAGATACTTAAGGTCGTCTTGAATGTTTCTGATAAATAAAAGTTTAAGAGAATTAATATCCAACATGAGTATATCTCAGTGCATATTTCTAAACTAAAGGCAACGAATCCAGTCCAGTACAGTACAGTTTTAACTCATGGCTGGAAGATACGTACACGATTAGCATCAACCATATATTTTACTATACCATGTATTCGAAACATAAATAAGAAAAGTTAATCATTAGTGAGGCAAGTTTGGAATTTGTGGATTTATGAGTATCAATTAACTGGCGTGTTCGCTATGCAAGTGAGTCTGGAACATCTGATCACCTCATCCCTTCCTTTCCCTCTTTTTGGACAGGTTGTATGATTATCATGTAAATCAATTGATTCAAGCATTGACCAGTTAGTACATCACTTGATGCAGGTATTGGCCGATTGAGTTTCATGCTCTTAACTGGTGGAACTAGTTTCAAATACTGTGAGCATTAGGTTAATCTAAATGACTGAATTTTCTTTGTTTTTGAATAACTCTTGTGTCCATTGATTACCACTTGTATTATTTTCAGTAATAACAATGCATTTCATGCGGCAACTGTTTCTGTCCTCTAGCTGTTGTGTTACAATAGTGCTGAAAAAAGAGCAAAGGGTTCTTTCTTCTGTAGTTCATTTGTAACTCGCAGATACATAATTGCAATAATACGGCATAATTTCATGGTGCAGAAAGACTTTGATATCATCACGAAAAAGTTCTTGAATTTTTGTACATGCTTTTAAGATTGTAGAGTAATGTCCAAATCATTTCCTGATGACGGTTTGATAGTTGCAAACCATACTTGACGCCATATTTAGCCCGATACTGACTAATAAATTTGCAAGGAATGTTCATCTTGGAATTGCAAATAACGCCTCATGTTCATGCCATGAAATATGTACATTTGAAACTTAAAATTAGTTTAGAAGGCATTGTATAATAGACAGTTTTCAAAATACTGGACATTACGCTATTTAGCAGAAGGACCAATCCTATGTTCATTCAAATCAATAGCACAGCGACAGGTCTGATTAAATGTATGTAATGCTAGTGCCAACTTATTGCCCGAAAATTGTCAAATGAAGTAAAATTTGGACATTGTCAGTTGCAAGCATTTTACTCCAATAATGTGAAGAAATGTTCCTTTTAGAGTGGGTGTAATGACTCTCCAAATGTTGTTCGTAAATCGCAGACTTGTGTTCCAGTCACCTGCGATCAAAATAAAATATGTACCCTATAATAGTCGACTGATATTCGCACACTGATGCAAGACAAGGTTATGCTCATTTAGGTCTCCATTCCATGGTTTTTCAATATGTAATGCATACGTTGGCCCATCTCTCATATTAACCTTAGGACCATCATAAACTAAATCTTGTCCTGGATGAGCCAGGTTTAAAGTTGATGTTTTGTCCGTTACGCTTGAGTTGCCGAGCAAGAATGAACAGTTTGCGAGGTCGCTTTTTGCTGTGCGCCATTCTTCTGACTTCATTATTGACAAATAAAATGTTTAAAAACTTCATTCTATTTTGTTGCTATTATTTAGAATATACTTATACAATGACACATATTTAATTAAATACTTATAGGAGTCCTGCAATTGGATAGGTTAGTTCTATCCAAAGACGCCTACTTTAGACACGTGTTAAGTGCTGCATGCATATGACTGGCCATTACAGTTATTACCAAATTGCGCCCGCCTCAGGTCTGGTCGATTTAATTACACTAAAAATCAAAATTTCAAGGATTTTTTAAAATTTCACAATGCAACGCAGATTGACATTACCATCACTGATAAACAGGCATGCCAGGATATAAGCCTTGTTATCGTCCGTAACACAAACTACAACCTGTAAGAAAATTATATTAAACACTGATCTGCGAGTGACACCTTTTAGCTGACTCAAACTGTTGCAAGAAAACACTTATAGGCCCTCTCATAGATTTATAAAATGTCCAATGTGCAGTATTAAATGGTCCATTAGATTTTAAGTTGTCTCAATCTCGGGGAAAAGGATTCCCCTCCCCCCTCCTCCGCAAAAATTCCTACGGACGCACATGAAAACACCCACTTGACCCTCCTACACGAGACGAGGCAATAATTAAGTTTTGTGCTGCTGTATGAGAATCACTTTATTCAGGTCAGGTGTGCTTTCTTATACATAAATTTGTGGAACATTTTGTTACAAGGGCTGCAAAACCTTCCGAAATCGAACCAATTCACACCTTGACGCTGGATAAAATACTAAACAAGAATGCAAGCGTACTCCGGTAAGGTGTATACGCCACCAAAAATCACACATCTTACTTCTTCTGGAATGTTTTTATATATTTACTACTTTTATTTATGAATAGTTCTTAAGAGCTTATCGAGGTTTTCGGACAAATAGAATAGTTTGGTAAATATTCGTTATATCATCGTCCGGAGCTGATTTTTTAAAATAAGTTTTAGCAAATTGGTCTTTCACGCTGTACATCCGTACGTTATCATGTCAGTCAACTTCTATCTGATAGGACAACATCAGTCTAATCTTTTTAAAAGCACGACGAACATGTAATGACTATTCTTTAAAGTCACTGTCTCCTAAAATTACATCATACACTTTATTTGCACAATTTAGCCAAACATCCATCTTCAAAATTCCCTTTGTCTTTAGCCTTAAACATCGAATAGAAAATATATTGTAAACACTTTTAATATCTATATGCAAATCACCTGACAGAATAATCTGCTCCATATTACTCCCAGGTGTATTTTTCTTTCCAATCATTTTTTATCACATGTAAAGTCACAATGCTCAGCTAAACAGTTATGATACGTTATCAGTACCATCTCGGACAATCGAACTCGTTCATTGCTTCTTACCATGTTTAGAGCAATACAGAATGTTTGTGATTAAAGTGGATTAATCAGTGTCTGAAACTTTATTAAGATACTCATGAAATTAGTCGATAAAAAACCAGAAAGGACACGCGCTAAAACTTCCTGAGTATGCAGTGAACTAACTTTGCATGCAACATTTTCATCAGGATTTTCAATGCTCCTAGTACGTAAATATCTGGTCATGCATGCCAGTAAATTTTGTGCAATGCATCTGAAGCAGAGGTAAGGCGTGGTTCCCACACATGGGCGCCCGCACATAGGGGCAAGGGGGGTGGGGCACTTGCTCCCTCCACCCCTCCCGATTTTACCTCCTAAAATATTGTAACAATCCAAGGTGTTTACTTGACCGAGCGATGTCAAATCCTGGCGCGATTCCGCTAGAAGTCATACGTTTCCCTAATTCTAAAGACCTCTCTACAACTACTGTTGTAAACTGGAAGGTGCAGCGTGTCCATTATATGAAACATTTGACTCTAATACAAGACCACAGATATCACAACTTCCCAATTCTCTATCAACCGCACAACTGCATGGTTTCTCTTAATTAACTTTCTGTAACGTACCGTCAGCATGTCATGCACTAATACAGGAACTATTTTACTAAGCCACCTTAGCCAGTCAAACCATGGTTTGAAGCCACATATCGCCTGTAACTTTGCATCACATTCGCCGCCATGGCAACGATAAACGGTGCCTGCCTACGACGCAACATTCCCTTCTCGTTTATTCCACTGTGTAATTTACTAGTCTCCAATCATAAATACTGCACCTGGAGTCACACAATCAATTTACACAATTAGATTTTTATAGGGACTACTGAGCAACATGGACACTCATGCGGCTCTGACCTGAATTGACCAAAAGTAAACCATGTTATCATGGAAACTCATTAAATCCGTGACGTTTTTCTCCGTGTGTGTGTGTGTGTGTGTGTGTGTGTGTGTGTGTGTGTGTGTGTGTGTGTGTGTGTGTGTGTGTGTGTGATTTAGATTTGTAACGTAGCTTTAACAATTTTTCAGTCATATCGCTACGATGTCTGCAGTGTGACAGTTTATGGTAGCGCTGGGGCATGTTGCCGCAGACATGTAGCATCATGTCCCACCAATTCACATTATCCTGGCACCAGGCCGAGCAGTTCTAACACTAACCTCTTAATGCTGAGCGCCAAGCAAGGCAGCTACCATTTTTATAAGTCTTGGTATGACTCAGCCTGGGTTTGAACCCGCGACCTCCCGCATCCCAGGAGGATGTTCTCACCACTAGGCCATCGGAGCGGTCTTTGCTCCTAGTAACTGGCTAATTATTTCGTCCTGAGGAATATCTTCACGGGACCGACTTCCCAAAATCAAACAAGTAGTCACAAACATCTAAGAAATCCTTAAAACAAAGCGCTATAAACAAATGCACATACTCCAAATTTATTACAATACATCCGTAAACTTAATAGCTGACCACTACATGTTTGTTCCCCCCCCCCAAAAAAAAAAAAAAATAATTCTGCGGGCGCCCCTGTTTCCACACAGGAAAAGATCGTGACTATTTGTAGTGTCCTGTTGTTAATAATCACCTACAGCCCAGAGCGGGATCAAGATCATGTATGAAAACACATCAGTGCAGTAACGAAAGGAATATTCAAATGGTGAATGAGACTAACAATGCAGTAGATCCAATGTTCTTGAAGACCACATCAGCTGTCATCGGATTTAATCTGTTTTTAGGACACACAGTTGGTTGAGGTCAACGAGAAAGTGTTTGCGACGGTTCAAAAGTTCATGAATACAAGCTAAAACTCATTTGTCTAGTCACTGTTGGTGTTTTTACATTTATCTGATATAATTCTAGTAGGTATATATTTACTAATTACACACCACCTAAGCTGAATTAAAAGGTACCCCCCTCCCCCGCAAACCAGCGTATTCATTTTCGAATTGTTTCCTTTAATATGCAGAAACATGTTTCTGCTAATATTTTAGTTAATTACTGTGTGATAGTATTACAATATTTCATGTATAATTAACAGCGAACAATTAACAATGCATAAGGAATAGTGTACAATTAACAATGTATAATGAACAGTGTACAATTAACAATGTATAATTAACAGTGTACAAATTAGCAATATACAATTAACAATGTATAATTAATAATGTATAATTAACAGCGTACAATTAACAATGTATAATAACATTTTACAATTAACAATGTATACTTAACAGCGTGAAATTAACAATGTACAATTAACAATGTATAATTAACAGTGTACAATTAACAATGTATAATTACCAATGTATAATTAACAATCTTTTGCAATCCTATGCCTACGTTTCCTTATTATTTAACCAAAGATTATTGTTAATGAGAAGATAGTTGTTCCTAAGTTTTTAAGCCAGATCTTCTGTATCTAAGGCTCTGACTTGTCTGTACCTTTATGAATACATAGTGTTTAAATGAATATACACCATCACATCGCGCATGTGCCACAATACATTGGCACCACACTTAACTGATATTATTGGATTTTTCTCCAGTCATATCAAGTTAGTAGCACTAATTTCTATATGACCAATTTGTTTCTTTCCTTTTTTTTTGCAAGTAAAGATCAACGTGCTTGTGATTGCCAATATGGCTGAAAGCAAATGGTATAAGCAGATTTAAAGGTCGTCATTCCACTACATTGGCTTCCAACAAATTTCAACAGTTTGGGTGTTTATGAAAGCCGATTACTTATGTTTGGTCATTTCGAATTGCGGACTACATGTAAGAAGTACTTACTTTCGAAACTGAAGAGTCTGACAACTTGCAACCCTCAAACTTTAAGAATTTTGGCGACGCAAGTTCTCCAGTGAACATCGAGAATTTAATATGTTTTGAAAACCGCACGTTAACATAGGTTTACGAATAATTTGAATTATTTCAAATCAAGGTCAAGACATACATAATTATGACCCTAGTAAGTCGTGACAACAAAGTAAAGTGATTATATGCGCCGGACTCTTAAGATACATATACGAGTCCACTAATCTGGTGGGCGTAGGGTCAATAAATGAATCGCCATGTAGCAAGATATGCTTCACTTAGCGCCGAACGTGCCTTGAGGCGTGTCATGTCTTTGTTGTTGTTGTTGTTATAGGGTTTAACGCCATTTTTCAGCACAAGATAGGCTATACATGGCGGCCAGTATTAATGGTGGAGGAAGAACCCTGGAAAATCCCGGGAAGAACCACCGACCCACGAGAAGCTACTGGCAGGCTTTCTCACGTACCCACGTTAGCCGAGCCTGGACTCGAACTTACGCAGACAGAGGTGAGATGGCAGTGATCCGTGACGGAGAGCGCTTTAGACCACTCGTGTCATGTCTTTGTGTCAGAGACCAAATATAAGCCGAGGAAAAACTAATTAACCAGATATTAAGGATGTCGCGAACAGGTTCGTTGCTTATTACAGGAGGAAATGGAGGAATAGGGCTAGAAACAGTTCGACAGCTGGTTTCCATGGAAAATGGACCCCAACATATTTTCGCCTGCTGTGAAAGTCTTGACAATATCAAGGTATATATGCATGCATACTGGCACGTGTTTCTTCAGTTGTAAGGATTTTGTACCTTTCTTTTTTCCTCTTCTGGACCTTGTTAAATTTTTGTACTTGTTAAAAGTTTCGGGGGAAATCAGTTGATCTTTGTTGCATAACCATCATGTACCTTGAATATACAGGATTCAATATTTTCTCCCTTTTAGGAGTACATCATATAAAGGATAATGTAGTAAGTAGGAAGATATTTTATTTGACGTGCTTAGTTACTTTTCCCAATTGACCCAATGAATATTGGTAGAACTGTTATAATATTAATGAATTTGTTGTTACCGCATTCATTGGTCAATGACAACACGATCACCGCATTTTGACTGGTTATAGGTGCTGCACTCGATACTAAAATAGTCCCAACAGTTTTTTTTTTTTTTTCTTGCTATATTTTTCTTGTAGTTATTTTCATCATCGACGCATTGTTATTAGTCAGCGTTTTCAGTTTATGTTATTTATTTGCCTGGTCTAGTACCCAATTTGTCATAATTATTCATGTGGTGGATGCTGTCTTAGTCTTCATTCTTAACAGTACATTCATTATTACCGAACATTGTGATGATATTGTTGGTTTTGATGCCTTAAAACTTTGTTTTATCTTTATAATATGCAAGGATAAGGATGAATTGAAATAGTTTTATCCACGCACCGAAAGAAGACACGACGAGGGTTAGAATGCTGGGGATCAATCTGAGCCCTCGCCCATGTATTATTCAATCACAGTCTTGATTATGTTAATGCAATATAGCTGAATTACGGCGTATAGATAAAACTCCAGTATAACAGCTATTACAAGTATATTTATACAGTATCTGTTAATAATGGTATCTTCTAATGGCAGTACATTAATTAGCATGTCTACAAACCGAATGAAATTATAAGCTTAACGTTTCTTTTTTTCAAACAGTCTAAGATAATTATGATATTCTGAATTTAATGGAAATATTCTACAAACAGGATTGTAATAATATCGAATGATGTTATGTTCCAGTTGAAATAATATATATTTTCAAATAAACACAAGACAGTATTATGTTTTCTTGACATGTATCGAAAGCGTGACTTCTCAAGGTACTGAGTGGCTCCATGTGACCTACTGGTATTAGACGTTCGCCTTTAAAGATCACTGACATTTCACCTCTGTCTGCGTTGATTCGAGCTTCGGGCTTGTTCATCGTGTATATGTGAGAAAGCTGCCAGTAGCTTCCAGTAGGTCGGCAGTTCTTCACGGGGTTTTCCCAGGCTTTTCCTCCACCAGATATACTGGCCACTATGTAAAGCCTATCATGTACTGAAAAATGGCGTTAAACTCTCAAGAACAACATCAAAAAAGGTACTGACCAACGGACACGAAACTTACCTGCATATGCCGATTTTTTTATACTTAATATGCGCCACAAATGTTCTTTCCCTATAATGCGCATGAATACATTTTGAAAATAAAGTAATATGCATACTGTTTTCACATTTATTGCAGGATTTAAAGCAGATCCAAGATAATTCCAGAGCATGCCACATTCATATCCTCAACCTAGGTATGCAAAACGGGTTTAAACAGTCTGTTGAAAAATGTTTTGTAGATAGAGACTAGATCAACTGTATATCGTAAAATCTTCATGAAAATTAGGACAAACGTGATTTATTAAGAATTAATTCTGACCATACTATGTAGTACATTCTGTATATTTGCCCAAATATGATGAGTTTGCATTATCTTTTATCGCCATTATCCACAACCTAGACGATGATCACATTACTTTAGCGTATGGATTTCTTTCATGTGATTAATAATTGACAGATGCCTCTCTTTTCGTTTCTTTTTTTTCTTTTTTTTTTTGTTCTTGCATGCAGACTTGGTTGACATTGGATTTCCGTCTTAAAAATGTAAGCTTTTATCATATTTTCTTAGATGTTACAGACAAGGATTCCATTAACAGAGTAAGGGATCAGGTACAGTCCATTGTTCAGGAAAATGGTTTAAATACTCTCATTAACAATGCCGGGCTAAACACCCACCGAAATTTCGATGATCTAACAGCAGAGACAATGATCTTAGAATACAACGTCATGGTGGTTGGCACAATGATGATGATCAAGGTAAAGTTTCAAATATTTAGCAGATATACATTTCGTCCAGTCATTCATTTCATGATCATCTGTAGCAAACAAATCTATTCAGAATTACGCTGCATTTGTGTGTTGCTCGAAATAAGTGTTTAAGGTTGGTTTGGCAGTGTCATGGCAACAAATATAAGGATGCCCCAGCATGAAGAGACTAACTTGGACAAAGAAAACGTTCTACCACTCAAATCAAAACTAAGGAAAGTTAATTTTAACAAGAGGTCTTGACGCCAAGAGTATCCGCATAAGATCCACAATACCCACGGTGGTATTAATGGCAAAGTCGAGAATGCAATGAAACTTTCAGGAGAAATTCAATACTCTGTATAGTTACTAGTGTGAATGTATGTCTGAACAAACAGTCAATGCCCGATTTGTTTGCGCCGAGCCCGCTGTTGATATTTTACCTTTGGGATTTTTTTGTTGATCAGGACGTCGTCAGAAAAAGTGGACACTTCCTGAAACAACTATGTGAACTCTACATGTTGCATAGGTAATAAATCCAGACATATTTTAATTATACACAGGATAGAAAATTACACCTTTTTGTACCTATTTCAATTCATTGTAAGAGGTGTGAATGAAACTGAAATTGATTTTCATATCAAAGCATTTTTATATCTTGTAAATCCACCGGGGTAAGACCGTAGGAACCTGGATTATAGCATACTAGTAACTTAATTGTTTGTTATCAGATAATTTTATGAATAAAGAAGGGCTGGGGTTTCTCGCAACACATTCGGATCAAGGTGACAATGACACATGCGAGAATCGATTAATCTTGGAGATCAATAAAATATTTAACATCTCATGTATTTCCTTACATTTGACTATTAGTTCGTTTATTGCATTTAAGGTCATAATGGTATAACAAATGCTTTCAGAACGTAACTTCTCATAATGGATGGTCCCTTGTTATATGCGTGATCATTAAAAGTCTTAAAGACGTAAGAAGAGCATGGAATTGTTAAAGAAAGACATGATGACTAACCACACACTCAAAAACTGAATCTTCCGTGGCATAAGGTTCGCATTAGAAATGCCAGTTGAGAGAAGCACTGAAAGACACATTTCTAAGAGAAATTGTTAAGAATATAGTTGCATAATATATCCAGTTAGAACTGAAAATGATGTACTTACGAAATAAGATCGAGAACTATATACATCTGTTAGAATACGACAATGAAGGCTGTTAATATTCATTAAAAGGAACTTCAAGGTCTAATGGGTTGTCTTTGCACCAACCAACCCCCATCCGTTATGTGCTATGCAATGGAGATATCGTGAAAATCGTTAGTCAAGCTTAGTAGTATCAAGAGGAAAAGTCATAACTCCATGCGAAGTGGAAGAGGCCAGATACTAGGGACTATGGAAAAGATACCTCAAACTTAAATGTGAAAGGGTCATGACCTTGTAGAAATGGAGGCCAAAAATAAGACACGAAACCATACTGCAGGTTTTTAAATTATTGTTGGATTCGAATTGTGGTTATACGCAGAGACAAACAGATGGGGTTGCTTACTGTAAGGTTCATGCTTTCACTGAGGGTTTCGACCATGTGATCGTTGTGTAGATCTTGAAATGTATTCAGTTAAGGTTGTGACAAGCACATAGACCATCCATGTTGCTCAATCATGAGACTATTGGCATTCTCATGTCACTCTTCATTAACAACAGATGTTGCAAATGCAGCTTTTTTACTCGTCCTTCGTTTAACACAGGTTTAAAACCTCTGAGACAGGTAAACTAAGAACTATTTTGTACACACGCATCTGCATCATCAATGCAGTTATGCGTTCTATTTAGAGACATGCATAATGATCCATGAGAGAGCATACAGGAAGTATCATTTTCTTTTTTATAAAACAAAACTCTGTTGTTATCATTGTTTATTCCTAGGTTTTCCTGCCAATGATTAAAACGGCAGCTGAACGTAGCACTATCAAAGGAATGGCCTGGAACAAAGCCGCGATACTGAACACAACAAGCAAATTCGGTTCCATTTCACTCAACAGAGGGATACACATGAGTTACTCGGCCTGCAAGGTAAGATGGCAACATCAGGCCTATGTGTCAAGGAACCAGCCTAGTTTTGTAGAAAGTCCTCTTGGTCGTCTTGAGAGATGGGTTTGGGGTGGTAAGCAGTTTCCTTTTGAGGGAATGAACAGAGGTTTGAGTCATTTTCTTTTTCCAAAGTTGGTGATATCAAAATCGCTATGTTTAATATGTATGTTCTAAAACTTAAAGGTGCTTCTTACATGATGAAAAGGCACATCCATAGGAATGGAATGAAATAAATGTTATGTATACATCATTGTACAACAAAGCAATGATGGAATGCACATTCAATGGGAAGCACCGAAAAAATAATTCCATATGCGCCTATATGTTCAAGAAATTACTAAAATTACGAATTCTGGGGAAATATGTGAAATGTTTTAATATTAATATATATAACTTTCAGATTTATTATAAATATTTTAATAATTGTTGCTTACATTTACAATTATTGCAATTCATAATTACAGATTTCTAGATACAAAAATTTTGCTTGGACGATTATAAATTAGCATACAAAGTGGGTATTTTATGCCCCGAATGAAAAATGCAGCTTCTAATTCTAGATGTTCTGTTTCCTTCCCTTTTTGTCTTTTTATTGAATTCATATATCAGGTATATCTTTTAGATGCCAATAAATCTAGTGATCTTTATATACTGTCGAACGTTATTTAACAGCTGCATTTAATTGGACGACTTGTCAGCTCACCATTAATTTGCATTATTGCATGATAACCAAAATTCCAACTTGTTTGATGTGTGCATTTTTTCCTTATGATCAGATACATTATAGAAATTTCACTTTGAGTACATTCTGTTTTAGTGTGTAGAAAATCCATTGCTGTTTGAGTACATTCTGTTTTAGTGTGTAGAAAATCCATTGCTATTTGAGTACATTCTGTTTTAGTTTGTAGAAAATCCATTGCTGTTTGAGTACATTCTGTTTTAGTGTGTAGAAAATCCATTGTTTGGCGAATTTGTAGTGTATAATTGCATATTTATTGATTGCTGATGCAAGAATGGCAATCACAAAGCATTGCGCTGACAAAATATTAAGTATTAATTGAGCTCTGATTTTCTGATGGTGTTTCTACAAGACGGATTTCTTAGGTGAAACTGTCTTTTACTGTTAAGAATGTTGTTAATAGTTGAAATATATATGTTCTGTGCAACCTTATTTGGATAGGAAAATCTTTACCAATAGCATTTTAATAGGGGGAGATCAATACATGTTATGATGTTATGGAATATACAAAGTTCAGGGTTATGCTTTACAGGGCGCCGAATTAAGGGCGATTTATGTAATCTTCTCTAAAAGAAAGAGAAAATAAAAAGACAAATATAGTGACAATTTACCCCTCTATCTCTAGAGACTTAAACGGTTAAAACTGGTATTATGACTGTCATCCTGTGGGTTTTGTGATAAAAGCTACATGCGTGTTAGATTGTATCTACCTCCTATGCAGAGTATCAACGTCGAAATTACATAGTTACCCACGTCACGAATTAAAAAGTATATTTAAAATGGGCGATGGTGGTTCTCTGTTTTGGGCTTTGTCTTTTTTAAAGACTTATTTCATCGGAACTTTGCGTTGGATAATCATTTTTATCAAACATGTTTCCATTGATTGTCCATGACCTGGTCCTAATATTGTTTTATGTTTGGATCAGGAGGGGCACTTTGGTATCTTTATATTAAACTGAAGTCAGCAAATGTCCCTTACAGAGTTATTCATGTGCAATTTTCCGGGACAAAGTGTACATGGTGCTTATGATTCGTGCCACATACTAGACAGTTTTGTTGCTTTTTATTGCAAAATATCATATTGAGTTTGATGAACCATATGGTACAGTGAAAATGTGATGGAAATTTTCAGCAGACAAATATTTGAGCAGAGTAGAATTCCCTGTTTGCATTGGTTCAGAATATGCTTAGTTTTCAGTTACTATTTATAGGTGTGATATACGATTCAGTTCTCTTTCCTTTGTCTCCAGACAGTGGAGGACATCGTCCTTTTTTGAAGATAGTTCAATAGGTGAAGTTAACAAGAAAAATGATCATGGGAAAAACTAGGTTAATTGTCCGTCATAGGACAGGAATACAGAAGTAAAGAAAGTTTGAACAAAACTACAAAAGAAAGTTTTCAAAAATTTGGGATGCCGTCCCGAGAGTTTCCAATTCGCGAACTCGTTTGTTAGCAAGGACACACAAAAAGAAAGACAAATGTTGGTATTTATATATAAGAATAGTTTTATTTCACGCATGTTTTAGGAAGATTCTTATCCAGAATTAATCACGGTGCCTGTCAGTGCAAGGCGTTTCGTCATGCCTTTTCATGACATTACATTTTCCTAAGGGTTCTTAAGTGATAAATACAATCGCACCCCTCATTAGATCTGCTCTGTTAGAAATTGTATTCTTTAATACAGGCTGCACTGAATCATCTGACCACGTCGGTTAGCATCCACGTAAAGGACTTTGGTATTCTGTGCACCGTGCTCCATCCAGGGTGGGTCAGGACGGACATGGGCGGTCTGGACGCACCTGTTGGTGTAGAAGAGAGTGTAAAAGGTCTCTTGGACGTATATTGCAAGTTGGACATCGAGTCGACAGGACGATTCATTGACTTCCAGGGAATTGAGATACCTTGGTGAGATGGATCCAGAAGAGTAATATGGAGTATCGATGATGTAGTAGCCAATGTGTAGAGGACAATAACAAGATAAAGACAAGACCTATATTGATAAGAATACGGTCAACGATACATTATTCACCAACTTTATCTTTATGGTCAAAGCCAACGAATTATTTTATGAGGTACGTTACCAATATATGTGTTTTGGTCTGTCAAACACAGTATTTCAGCCAACCAAGATCGACTGGAACCAGTGACTGGAAAACAATGAACGTAATGTTCTGGTTGGAGCCTACCGTATACAAACTGCACAGAACAAGATCTGCCAGCGCATAATGCTCCAGCAGATCTAGCTATGTGCAGTTTGTTAGTATAAAGACATCAAACAACATTGACCCTGATATGCAGGCGGATTATGCTACGACAGATCTGGATCTGTGTTTGTGCAGTTTAACACGACTTATAAGGGACTATATATGTATATTTGGATAAAGTGTACACAATAATAGGCTTTAAACGGAAACAATTTTTATTCTATCATCGTCGTAGTTCTGCTACCATATATAAGGACGGATCCTAAACCAAAAGTGGATTGGGGGAGTTGTATCTCTAATTCAGGACCCGTCAATATATTTACTATTTTTTATTGTTATTTTTTAAGGTTTAAGTCTACAATAAAAATATATACTACAGTAAAAAATATACTATACAAAATATCAAAAATAACCAGTAGCATCATAAATGGTTACCATTCCAATATACTTCATTGCCTGTGGTTCCTTTGAGAGGCCCTTTGCATGATGATGTCTTTCTTGTCACCGTTATTGGCACCCCACAAAGTTTTCTTTTTAGCGATATTCTTTCTGAATGTTTCTTTATGGGGTACCTTCAAATGAGGTAGAGAGCTCACACATGCTACTGGTTATTTTAGGGGGCTCCTTGCATAGACACATCCCCCAGCGAATCACTAAACGAAACGAAACTTTAGAGATTCATAGGACTGTCTAGGCATTGCGGTTTCATATACCCCCCCCCTCCCAAATTAAACCCCGGGGTAAGTGCAAAACGCACTCACCACGTTGTTCAACGTGATGAGAGATTATATGAAACCTTGGGGCGGAGCCCCCCATCTTTTAAAAATTTTTGGTAATCCAGAACCATACCCACCGACATATGCCAGTGATGGGAATCGAACCACAGACCTTCAATACGAGAATCCAACATTCCTGCATTGAGCTATGAAATTCGGTTACATGTATATATTCGAGAAATTACTATATACTTGCCAGTTACTTGATTGTAAATAACACATTTTCTGATTCTGAAAAACGTTAATCTAAAATATATTGTACAGAAAAACGACAGCGGCTGTGTATTTATACAGAAAAAAACGAAAGCTTTAATTTACTGGTTTTCATGGTCAATGTCATCCTTCACGTGTAATACAGCGCTGTGTATATTATAGGCAGGTCTGAAAAATCAATAGGTGGGTTTTTACCAAGCCTGTAAAGATTCAGGGAATTCTGTTTCAGTACGGCTTTAGAAACAGACAGACAGACTAATACGCCTGGAAATCACTTAACAGACAAAACGAACTCACTAATAAGCCTGGAAATCACTAAACAGATTCTACAGCAGCGCTTTACTACAGACAGTCTGAAAATATACAGTATATTCGTACTAATCTATGTTCGACAATCCAGATACGATTTTTAAACAAGCTGGAACGGTATTATCTCCCTTCTAAAGGAACACAGACAGTTATATTTTCTTCGGCTAATGTTATATTTTTGAGACAAGAAAAAAGAAATAACAAACATTAATTCGATTAAAAAATCTACCTAGAAAATACTTATATTTTCAAGAGAAACATAATGACCAAGTGCTAGAGTATTAATTCCGTCTTTACAATATCTTTAATCATCGAAATTGCTAATTCCACGTTTAATAATCGTATCAGCTTCAAGCTTGTGAAGATTGGTTCTAATAATATTTGTTTTAATAAAACTGATATTATTGTTTAGTGCTGACTTATAATCGTTAAATTTCATACATTTCTTTATGTATCCACGTGGAATTCCTTTCGCTTTCTTTGTCAGTTTATTATCGTCGAGAATTACGGCGTACATTTTACTTCGAAGTCCAACAAACTCTCTCACCGGCACAAACAAACTCATCTTTCATTTTACCAATAACTTTTCTATTCGTATTATCATTAAATCCACTACTAGTCGGATAATCTGATAAATCAAATAAATTTTTATTGTTATAAATATCCTCATAGACATCTTCACATTTTATATTATAAACTAGCGAATCTGTATTAGTAAATAGCAACTCTGAAGCTGGCCACTGCTTTTTGGTGAAATTATAGTGAAAATCATACATTAGCCACTTTGATATATCAAGTACAGCTGCACCAACATATATTGGTTTATTTAACTTTAAATTTGTCTTTCGTCGTTGTATTGCAACAAGATTTTCATTAAATATTTTCATACTGACAAAACCATCATCATTAACTAATTTATTTCTGCGGTTTATATCATTTACAATTTCGATATTCGCTCGTTTTCTAATGTTCTCCATTGTCTTTCCAAAACTGAGTTATTCATTAACTTAAAAAAGTTTTTCTCAAAGTCAGTCTTAGCCACAGCACGACGTTTGGTATTTAAGTCAATATAATTTGACATCCACCTCGACTGATTAAATTTTAGCACACGATGAACTTTTCTCAGAATTAGTCCAGCATCTACTGCTTGTTTTAAATTTTTGTAATGTATCACGTAATTTATTTTATTTAACAAATTTGGAACTAACTTATTAACAATGGAATTTTTTGCTGTTGTCATAGCTCGTTGCTCGAGTGATAGTAAACTGTAATCTATCATCATAGACTCTGCACAAAATGGGTAGTCGTTGTGTAGATCATGTAACGAACTAGGGTAATCTAGATCAACTTCAACAAAATAACTGACATTTTCTGGTAAATCTTTTTCAGTTTCTTTAAGAAATTGATCTGGAGTTATCCAATGAAACCCACCGCAGGGCATTAGCTCTGACATGGCCCAACCATACAAATTCACACAATCTAGATAAATAATATAACTCGACGGGAGATTTTTATCATAATGTTTAGATATTTATTATTAGCTACTGCATATTTTTTTGTTATAACACTAATTCCGCCTCTGATACCTTTTTCAATAAAATTAAACATATCGACATCTGTTAAGAGATCCAGTTTTATTTTGCTTGTTTTTAGTAGAGCGTCCCACGACAGCCCGGGAGCAGAATAATACGAACAAGGATCTAAACTATAATTTTTATGACTAACTCGACGAAAACTTTCAAAAACACCTGCTAGTAATAAAACATCTGTTTTCAGATATAAATCATGATAATCACCAAATGTTCTGCAGTTACATTTATTCCAAATATCTTGTGCATATTTGTACTCGTCGTCTGTAACATCTTCACCTTTTAGCTGCGAGTAAAATTTGTCTTTGCCGGGCAGAGAAGTTTCATCAAATCTGCCCCAGTCGTCGAGATACTCATACGAAAAGATACCTTTTTTGTCCGATCGACGTAGTTTTCACCAAAGCAACTTCGCAGATTATTAAAAGTGCTACAACCTTTTACAAGCTCATCTAATGATGCTGCCATAAATTGCAGGCTGTCAATAAAACGTAATTTTCCGAGAGTAACTGACATATACTTTTCAAAATTATTTGGAATACATTTTATCTTATTATTTAGTTTTAATTTAGATTTAATTTCTTCATTGTCAAAAGCTTCTACAATGATATGACTATCATAACCACGAAAATTATGTAAAACGACAGGTATAAAATCTGGCGCATGAAATTTTAAATTACAATTATTATGAGCCGCTCCACGATACTGGCCAGTTAGATGACAGTGATCGCGCACTTTATCACAGACTCCGTTTGAGTCTACCAATAACTTCTCACAAGTATGACAATCAACTGCTTCATCAAATTCAAGATGTTGCTTAGATGTTATTTTCATTTGAGCTGTCTTAAATAATTTGTTAGAAATTTTATTAACATCATCTATAAGATTTTTTAGTAATCATACCGCCGTACTTTCAGATTCATTATCTTTACATCTATATAACTTAACCGGACATGAACACTTATCGTCGACGCAGCAAACTATTTTATAAGCTACTCCGCAAGGAACGTGTTGCTGTATTTTTCTTGTACTTGATTTATTAGGATTATTTTCAGCGCCAGCCACTGGAACAAGTAAACACTCATAATCCGGATAAATAACGAAAGGTATATTTAGCATGTGATTGTAATTTTTAAATTTTAAGACTTTTTCTTTTTCGATTGGCATTGTTATTCTTTGAACGTTAATACAATATTTAAGATGTTCCTGTAGTTTCTCATTCTTAGAAAAACCCTGCAAACATTTGTAACAGAAATATTTCTTCTTTTTATTTTTATTATACTGTCCGCCAACTAAGCCGTTAAAGTTTTTTATCCAAACGTAATGTCCTCGATAAAATAATAAATTTATTGTCTTTTGTGTAGCAGTCTCTGAAATATATCTTGGATAAACATTTTCTCGCTCATCTAGTCCGAAAACATTTACTGAAATATTGTTTTGTTTTTCAAACTTTGGCATCTGATTTTCTGCCACTGGAAAAGTTATTCCGTTAAAATCTAGTTCGTCTTTGTATGGCAAATACTTTTCAATTCGGTCACTGTGGTCACTCTGAGGATGTTTCGCAGACAAAATTGACCAACGAAAACATTGATCGTCGTTGTTTTTGACATTTATACAGCATTTTTTGTTTTTAATTTTTTTTTGGAAGATCAACATAAGAACTACCTCGAAGTACGTTATATTTTGCTGTATGAATTAAAACTTCCTTTATCATTTCAAATTTCCAACCTGACCCAGATGAAGTAAATTCCTCCAATTTTTTTATTTATTTCTTGGTGTATTTCAGCGGCGACTGTGATAGTATTTGTTCGAGTTAATATTAATCTTTCTCGATTACATGTAATTTTGATAAAATCGTATGATATTGAACTATTAGTTGGATACTTTTGTGAGCTGCAAGTTCTTGAGCTATGACTGGTTGTAAAAGATGATATAAATTTGTAGAGTTAAATTTGCTAAAACATTTTGATTATCAAATTTGTAACTGTTGTCTCATCCTGTAAATGCTGTAGCAATTTTTTCTGCTTTGATAATGCTATTTTTAGCAATATCGCACAATTTTAACATTATATTATATATGGCATTTTTATATTTAATTAAAAATTACGTAAAAAATCAATTAGAGATATAAAATCCTTATAGTATAATGACAGAAATTTTGAGATATATGAGATTGTCAGCGGAGGAGAAAGAAGCATATCATGTTCACCCGAAGTATAACTTATATGCTGCAAATGCATTGGGTTCAGTTATTAACATAAAATCTAAAAAATCTGTAGGTAAATCAACACCAGCAGGAATGATAATTTCAGTACAAGGTGATAATACAGATGTGACTAAAATGTTCAGAAAAGATTTCATTTATACTTTGTTCTGCGATGATATTCCAGAAGGACAACGAGTATATAAAGTAAATGGCTCGATTAGTGATGACAATATTGAGAATTTATCATTGCAAAATGAATTTCAACCTCATCCAGTATTTGATTTCTATGAGGCTAATGATCGCGGGATAATTCGAAGAAGAAAAACAAAAAAAGTTGTTGGTTTTATACAAAACAGCGGATATCTTATAGTAACTGTTAGAGGAACTAGAACAGATAAAGTTAATTATTATAGTCACAGATTTGTACACGAAACTTTTAACGGTGCTATTCCAAATAATTTAGTTATCGACCATATAAATAGCATTAAAACTGATAATTGTTTAGAAAATTTAGATTCAGTTACACCAAGAGAAAATAGTGGAAGAGGAGATACTGGTGGTATTAGATTTGCCAAACAAGTTATTTCAGTAAATCTTGAAACTGGCAAAGAAATAAAATTTAAGTCAATGACAGCTGCTGCAAATCACCTTAAAATTAATTCAGCTAGAATAAAAGATGTTGCAGATGGCGTACATAAATCAACAACGTCAACATCTACTTTTCACAGATTTAGTTTCAGATATGACGATCAATGACATTTCTTAGCTCGGTTTTAGTTAAGCAATTATGTGCAAACATTGAAACATCGGGATCAAATTTCAATGTTATAAAAGCATTATCATTAAGTTTATTTTTTTTTCTTCTGCTGCTGTTAGTAACATTCTATCATTTTCGCCCTGCATTATGATAACATTAACAGAATAAGCATTACATCCCGACAGACATTTTCGAACTGCCTCAGCTAGTTCCCTATAATTCAGTATATTAACTTTATGATGATGTTTTTCTTCGGGAGATTTTGTTTCGCTGGTCATTATATTATAAATTAGATAAAAGTATATTATAATATGGATTTAATGAAACGATTTGCTGATATATACGAGGAAGATTATATCACCACAAAATTACAAGTAATTTTGCTAATCACTAACGACAAAGTCGCAGATAATATTACAGCAAGTTATACAATCACTAACGATACAAAAGACAAATCTGCTGGTTATAGCGAAGATGATATTTTGTACAACAACGAATCCGACGAAGATGACAGCAGCATTACTGTCGCTGACAGGAAAAATTACAGCAGACCGACAACTGGACGATATAATGTTAAATATCACATTGCTAAAAAAATAATAGAATTTAATTTTACTGTTGCCGAACAACAAATATTTTGGCAGCTTATCAAACCTTATCTTGGTGTAAAAATAACTGGCTATCGAAGAAATATAAAATATGATTTTATTTTTGTTAAAATATTTAATTTAATGCCAGTTGATAACACAAGAAAATTACATTTAATTTCGTTATGTAAAACTATCAAATGTAGATCTGTGCTTGTAAAGTACGAACAAATTTATAATAATATTATAAATAATTTTGCATTGACTTAGTTGGTACCCATCTATTAAATTTATCGCTGTATCCTCTCCATTTAACTAAACTTTTATCACCGCGTTTTCGGATAACTTTTTCAATAACAAATACGTCTTGGGAAGTTTTCTGAAGTTCCTGTTCATAAAAACTACCAGTTATAGGTTCACCCAATAAATCCTTCAGCGCGTATGTTACAGGTATTGTTAAAAGTACTTTATGAATAACAAACACTTCTTCGCTCCAGTTTGGAGTAAATCCTTTTTCAAATGTTTTTTTCGTAAGAGAAATTCTAACTTTATCACCAACTTTAAATTTATGTCTGCGGTACATGTTTTCGTTCGCCAATATCGGATTTTCAATTGCGTCATTTGGCGACATTTTAGTGGTTCGATGTTTACTAAAAACATCTACAACGTTAAACAAGTATTTCTTATTATCGTTAAACTGAGCAAGATTTGACACATCAACTAAATCTATTGCCAAGATATCGTCAACGGCATTTGCGACAACTTTACGTCGCGTAAACGTTTTTTCTTTTTAGGTTTGTGTAATTCAGATGATAGATCATCATACAATTCCTTTCCGAGTCCAAGTTTATACTTTGCTCCAATAAAACCCTGCACCAACTTTCTATCAATATGTTCTCGCATATTTGTCGGTTTCATACTACTAAGTTCGTCTAACATTACCTTATCGCAGTCTGATTTTGAATTCTCTACACGAACGTTATAAGGATGTTCTATATCACGGTAGCAGATATCACGGCGCATTGCTATCTCATCAACTTGATTGTAAGGTTCTTGTCCTGGCAGTGGATTATCGTTCTCGTCAAGTTGTTTATCTAACGGATTATAAAGTCCAGTATATTTATGGCCTAGTAATGTCCAAGCGCCTTTTGGTTTCGGCAGTTTGCCAATTACTTTATGTATATCTATACCTGTTCCAATTATTTCTCTGTTGTTACATTGTTGACAGTATGTGACAATTTTATTTTGCTCAAGACATAAATCTCTCATAATCACAATTACATTTCATTCTATTAAAATGACTTTTACAATAATTGTTTTCAGTCGTCTACTAAAGTAACGTCCCTGACACCGTCAGGGCTGACAACGTCAGAGCATCCAGCTCCCAACGACTTTATCGCTGGGGATAATTTCTTTAAAAACATACTTTTTCTTTTACCACAAATTGCGCAAATACTTTTCAGCTTCGTCCTCTTGTTCTTTGTTTTTTCTGTTGTTTCATTGATATTTTCTGTTTTAGTTTTACATTTGAGACAATATGTTGATATTATATATTTGTAGGTCCACATAAAATTTAAACTCTGAGCTTTAAATATCTTTACAAACGTTCACTGCAATCTCATCAATAGCGTGAGAAGGGTGCTTGTCAAATTGTAAAATAAATTTTAAAAAATTAAATTTAGGCTCCAATCCAAAGGATTGAGACATTTGTTTAATGAACATTATACAATAATATCCACAAGCAGAAGTTCCAATAGGCTGAATTTGATTAGACGAATAATTTATTACTTTATATTTTCGAGACATATATTATTTTATTGCGTCGCTCGGAGGAAGTCCAAACGAGTCAAAATAATTGTTATTATAAACTGCTACCCAATGTGTACCAGATCCGTCACTGAAATCTTGTATATTTATCACGAAGGAACCAACATCTGCAACACCTTCGGTGTTGAGTTCATCTTTGGAATAAACTCCGTGGAATCCGGGAACCGATCCTAACTTATCAAGTGTATCAAAGTTACTTAACGGGGAGGTCGTGTTCCCGGCAGTGTTAGTTCTCGTCCTATTCCCAGCAGATTTGGCAGTAGATGTCCCGCTAAAAGTGGAGCTATTGGAATAAATCCGCCTTTGGTTGTTCTTCGACGTCGCGGTGTCTCTTTTTTTTTCGTTGTTGTTTTTCTTCGTCGTGGCATTATATTTATCAGTCACATAAAATTAAACTGAAAGTTTCTTTATTCCATGACCTTCAACTGCTTTTTTCGTTGCGCCAGATATTGCTCCAGACGCTGCTGCTAGTCCTAATGTACCCAACACCGGCAAAATTTTAGGTATAAACGTTCTGGCTATTACTAATAATGCCGGACCAAAGAAACCACCTTGTTTTGCCATCGCTGTTATTTTTGCGGCACTTAAATTTAAAACAAAAGGTTTACTGCTATCGTACCTGTTCACTTGTTTTTGGTTAACATTAATTTTGTTAAAATACCCTTGGAAATGTCAGAGTTGATTTTTAATGATACCTGCCTCTGCTTTGCAACAGCAGCTGCTAATTTTTTAACTTGACCATCAGTCAAATATATTTCCTTTACAATATATTTTGTCATCTTATATTAAAGTTACAGATTAAACTTACAAAATTACTTGTAATTTTTAAACTTGTACTGTCATTTTGCCTCCAACAGAATCAATCGTAATAAATCTGTCGCTGATCACTAACGCGTACACGTACAACTGCGCTACTGGAGCTGCTCCTAATGTCCAAGTAATTTCAATATCAGCTGTTGAGTCGACAGCTCGTTCGTTATGTTTATTAGCATCAAAATAAAATATTGGATAAAGTGTACGAAATTCCTCTACTGATATCTGAGATCCATCTCCAACGTTCTGATATTTTTGTACTGCGTCGAGCAGATACATGTAAGGTCAAGTAATATTTTTATTAGCGTCATCTGCAAAATTACATTCTATCGCTCGTTCTGGATATTGCTTTGAATTTAGTCTAGCATATATTCGTCTAACATTAGCGTTATCAAATATCGCATTATTTTGTTGTTGGTTACCACGTCGCGCTTGCTGTTAAAATACAACAAATAATTGCCTCGGCAGTTGTTCGCTTGATGTTGTTGTAACTCGCCATGGGTAGTCAGTAGTATTTGGAACTGCTGTTTGATATATTTTATGTTGCTGAAAATAAATTCTGTTTGTATGTTTTTGCAGCATATCATTTAATTCTGACATTTTAGTGATTGATGGTGTTATTCGTGGCATCCACAGCGCAAGTTTGTTTATGATAAACTGTACATCAGCTCCGCCTGACCTAAACAGGCAGTCGTTTTGTTCTGCCCGATCTAAAATAAGTGTATGTTTAACTCCAAGAAATACTTTATTGTAATCGCGACAAAATCCAAATATTGTACCTAATGGCAGCATCATTGTAATTTGACGTGATCCTTCTGCAAGTGACTTTCTCCTAGCATAACCTTCATTGTAACGTACATTTCTTACACCAATTGAATTATTAACTAAATCTAACATTGCAACACCGTCTGCAGCTGCTCCGTGTGGTGTTATACCAATATTATTACAAGCAGCAATAAGGGAGACTCTTGTAGCGGCTTCATTAGGGCTGCAGCTGGTGCGGCTATACCTAGTGCGGCTGCATTAAGAATAAGAAAAGTTCTTACAATTATAAGATCTGCAGCGGCATCAGCTCCGTGTAATAAAACACCTTTCGAGAAAAGTTCGGTCGATTCAGCTGAACCACGTCCAGCATCTTTAAACCACATCATGTTAGTTGCATTTGATCTTGAATAATCATCAGAAAACGAAATAATATTTAAGATTGTACTTGCAACTTGCAGGTGACTTGAAATATCTTCTACCGTTTGATTACCTAGTTGATATCTGGCACTTTTAAGTAAACACCAACCATCATTTGTAAGAGCTACTTCTGTTCCAGCTGCAATTGCAACGGGTGGATTAGCTACTGTCATAATCTGGCCGCGAACTTCCAATATTGCTTTGTGTAGCAGCAGAAATACATCTTCGTCTCGAGTATTAAATGTTCTAATACCAGCTTTATTTGGTTCATTAGAATTTTCATCTAGATACTCAACATACTCAAATTCTGCTACAGTGTCATCGATGTCATAAGTTTCTGCTAAATCGAGATAATTTTTAACAGACATTTTTTATTTATTAGATTATATAAAATTTTATTGCGGCGCTGTTACTTTAGATATTAATTTTTGTATAATCTGCTCGCCCTTTGGTGATAAATTTTTTTTTTTGTTGTTGTTATCATAGCATGTCGAGTTTCTTTTGTTGGAGCGATTTCTGATATTACTTGTTTTATCTCAGATGTAGACGGTGTGGCTTTAATTTTATCAGCTATTTTTGTCCCACCGCAGTTCCAGCTGCAGATGCGACTCCAGTTGCAAAAGCTTTTGACGCGTCAACTGCAATTGGTGCAACTTTACGCGCGATTCCCGGAGCATTTTCAATAATTTTAGTAAATATATTTCCCAAAAATCCACCAACTATTTTTCTTCTGTAAATTTTTTTTTTTTGTTTCATTATATCAAGGGGTTGTATAAAACCGAAGTCGATAGCGAAGCTATTGCGCACGCTTACGCAATGCGTAAGTGAAGATAATAAGTAACAACCTCGTTATTCAGATCCAGCCGTCGTCCAGATTGATTTGTCAACTGCATATTTATTGCTGTTATTTGATTTTCAACATTTAGCGGATAATAAATAACTTGCCGTGGACTAATTTGCATGAGCGATCCCGGTGGAACATCTGGCAAAAAACTATATATTGTTTGTCCCTTACTACCCTGAGCTGAGTAAGATCCAGAAGCAATAGAGCAATTTATTAATATTGTGTTTACGTCAGTTATATTTACCGGCAGTTCACCGTTATACGTCATTTGTTGTTCAAAAGCACCATAAGTTTCACGAGAAAATCCTATCAGTGGTGCGATACTTGTTGGTGATATAAAACTAACCATCATATCTTTTAATTTTAATCTGGCTCTTAACGTGTTATAATTTGGTACCAGTTCAAAATTATCAGCTACACCGCCCGCCTTTGTTATCAGTTCTTTTATTGTTTTATTTAAATCAGTAACATTATAAGCTCCTTGTGGAGTTTTAATTTTTCTCCATTTATCTCTTAAAATAGACATAATTATAAAATCAAATTCATCATTGACACCAGTTTTTACGTTAGCCATGGAATGCCAACACGTACATGAAATTAGTCCAATTTCATACTGTTTTTCAGTATCAAGTTGTATTGGCGGAATATAATTTACTGAAAAATTTGCGCTATCTTTAGCGGCTGTGCTAGAGTCTAGTAATAATGTTGACATTGCTATTTATTATATTTTTTACAAAATTAAATCGCTATGTAAAGTTTCGTACTCGTCAGATGTTAATAAATTTTCCGATCTTAAATGATCAAGTATGTCAATAATTTCATTATCAATTTCAGCGCCAACATTTCCAGCTCCCTTTGATGATATCAACAACATTAATCTGCCTATCATTTCGGTTACTGATGTAAATATTTTTACACCTGTTCCAGTTTTTTCTTTAGCTTTACTTAAACGAAGTCTATCATAACCATCAAATACATTTTTAAAACTTCGTCTTTCAGCTCTGAATTTTGCAGTTCTAAATTTTACTGCAGCAGATTTAAAGACACCAGCAATAACACCATCTCTAGATTGTTTATAAAGTTCACTAAAATCTACTTTTTAGCTGTATCAATTTCATCTAAAGCCTGTTTACCATCTTCGATTTTTTTTATATCTAATATAACAATTAAAGTATCATATTCATTTTGTGTTAATTTATCAATATTATCAACATCTTTAATAATATTTTCTTTCATAAAAGTATCATAATCTGAATCTTCTATTTTTTCTTTTACCATTCCTTTTATTCTTTCAATTTGCCCCCTTCTGTTAGTTTCCTTGGAAGTTTTTATTTTTCCTGGGGATATAACTAGTGGCTGTTCAATCTCTTCTAAAAATGTTATGCCTTTTGGTATCCCAGCTTCTTCTTTTCTATATTCTTTCACTCGATTTTCATCATTTTATTTTGAATTTCCTTAGAAAAGTCCAACCCTTACCAAACCCGTTAATTCTATTAGCATCAGCTATTTGTTGAAAGATTCTAGCAATAATACCTTCCTAATTTTTTGAGTTAATTTAAACATTTCATCATCTCTGGTAGCTTCATCTAATTTAGCATTAGACTCGTCACCAGAAAGTATCATTTTGTTTAAATCATTGATAAATTTATCATACCTTTCTTTCAACCAAGTTTCTATATTATCAATATCATTTATATCATTTTCTGTCAAAAATTCACGATATTCACGATCTGATATTTTTCATGTGCTTTTTTCCTAAAAAATCGTCTTTGGTCATCAATTTCTAAAAACTTTATCGTTCTCTCACCAATATCTTTTTGTTCTTTTTCAATATCCTCTAATCTTTCTGATAATTTTCCCAATGCAGTCCTAATTTCATGTGTAGTTAATTCTGCTAATCTTCTTTCAAATAAAATTGGATTATTGATCAGTCGATTTAGTTCATTTCGTCTAGCAACAGGATCAGCAATATTTACTACAAGAGCCTCAGCTAATTTTCTTCTTTCCTCTTCAGATCTTGCAACAATTTTTGCAGCAGCTGCTTCTTGTTGTTCCTTAACTAATCCAACCAAACCTTTTTCCTGTAGTTTTTTAACTTCCTCTTCTGATAGTGGTTTAGTTTCAGGTTGTTTCCCAAGTAGTGCTTCAGTAACTGGTTTAAGAATCATAGCTGTTGTTTCTTCAGCAGTTATTTGTCCACGTCGTGCTTGCTGTACTCGCTGCTTAAATGCTGCTTGAGATTGAGTAAGGTTTTTAAAAATCTTCTATATGTTTTCTATATTTTGCTCGTTTATCCATTTTATTATACATAAATTTTATAAAATTAAGACTATCGAAAACAAAAACTTACTGCAAGTAACTGTAGAAAAAACAACGAAACATTTTAGTTGGATCACGTGTTAGTTTATCAAATAAGAAAAAGTTATATTTATCCGCTGTCGCTTTATGATATAATTCGATAAATTTATCTTTTGTTACATCACCGCATTGCTCGTTTGCAATATTTCTAACATCAACATTGTCCAGTCCTGGAAATAATATAAAACAACCAGTATTTCGCCGAATAAATCTGTCAACGTTGTAAAAACCTTGGGCTAAATAAACAGAATTACATTTCTTATTACGTGACAGTGAAAAATAGGATCTTATTTTGTTCATTTCTACATTATTTAGCGGAATATCGTCAAAAACTACTATCTTATGTTCATCTGAATCAAGTTGATTAACTGGAACAAGATCTTCTGGTTGTTTGATAATGAAAAGATCTTCACCAGCATCAAGATCATCACGAAGTTTGTTATTATATTCGCTTAGCAGCTCGTATTTATCTTGTTGTGGATTAATTGTATAAATATAAACTCGATCGTAGTTAAAATTATCGCCTAGCAGTAAATTCATAAGCAAATTTGTTTTTCCCGATCCAGTTCGCCCAACAATAAGATAATGACAGTCTGGAAGTTCGTTGTTATGTTTATGTTTCACCAACCGCTCTGTATCAAAGTTTAATATCGACGATTTTGCCATTGTTTGTTATAAAATTTTATGTTATATTAAACTGACTAATGTTGACAATTTTATGTTATATTAAATAAATAATGAGCTATTATACAAAATTTGGAACATTAGTAGGAAATTCATCAGCTGTAAGTACAACAATAACAAACGGTAAGATTGATTTATCGGGCTATCTAAAAAATCCGGCCACACAATGACAGGAAACCTGTTTATGTCAAATCAACGAGTACTAGATTTAGAAACTTCATATCCACCAATAAATGTTAATAACACACAAGCTGTTAGTTATGCACAACTAAAGTCCGTCGATAATAATAAACTATCATTGACAGGAGGAACTTTAAGCGGCAACTTAGATATGTCAGAAAAAATAAATAATAAATTTGGAGACCAGGTATCCACCAGCAAACTTAAATAATACACAAGCGTTAAGTTATTCACAGTTGAGGTTTGTGGATGATAACAAACTTGATAAAATCGGTGGAACGGTTATAGGTAATATCAACATGTCAGGAAAAACAATTATTGGGTTAGAAACTATATATCCGCCAGCAAATGTAGATAACACACAAGCGGTAAGTTATGCGCAACTAAAATCTGTTGACGATAATAGACTTAACAAAGCCGGCGACACAATGACAGGTAACCTGTCTATGTTAAATTCAAAAATAACTGGACTACCAACAACCTCACCCCCAGCTAATGATACTGATGCTCTTAGTTATGCTCAGTTAAAAGAAGAACTTACCTCATATTTTAAAAAATCTGGTGGACCAATGTCTGGTAATATAAACATGAGAAATAATAAAATAACTACGGCATAGGTTCCAGTTAACCCTAATGATCTGACAAATAAAGCGTATGTTGATAGTCTGTCTAGTGGTATAAAACGAACTAAAAATAATGTTGGATATATTCCAACACTTTATAAAGCAACTGACAACCGAGCCGGGTTTGAGGTAAGCCCATCAGCATATTATCCCGAAAATTATCCTTATTACGTTTTCTCTGATAGACATGAGTGGACGACCAACGGAGAAGTTGAAAATTTTTGGATCAAAATTAAATGTCCTACTGCAGTTGCTATTTGGCAATTTCATTTGCGAGGTCGATTAAACTCTAGCATTAGCCGAATTTATAATTGACAATTGGAAGGATCAAATGACGATATCAACTGGACAACATTGTATAACACAACAGACACTTACATTTCAACAACACACTATTTTACAATCCCGACAGAAAACACTGTTAACAAGTACTTATATTTTCGAGTTAATGTTTTAGCTGCTGAACATCCATTTCCAGGACTGACAGCATTTCAAATATATACACTCGACGAACAAATTTAATCTAATGCTATAAAATAATGTCAGAACCACTAATTATAACCGTTGCGAAAGAATTTTATGATAATATTTTAAACCCTGATAAAGACGTTGGATCCGTTAATGAAACAGCAAAAATATTGCAAAGTTTGAAAAAACTTAGCATCGAATCATTAAACAATCCAACATTGCCAGACAATTTTGCTGATTTTATTCGCGTTGTGCATATGCGAGGACCACAACTGAAAAAAGCAATAGAAAACTTTGATATTATAAGCAGATACTGTCATCCTGATAATTGTCTAGAAGAACAAAAACAAGTTGAAATTATATTTAAAGAAATATTACTCGAGCTTGATTGGTCTAATATAGATTTGATAATAAAATCAGACTTAATAAAGGCACGAGTTTATAGTGGAAGAACACTGGAAGAAAAACGAATAAACGAAAATCACACTCGTCTTGACAAACTAGCGGAAACTAAAAAAATGAGAATATAAAGAAGCAGAGATTTATATGATAGTTTTTCAAAACGAGGCATATTTAAACATCTCGGTATGTACTACCATGACAAAGAAACCTTGGTTAAAATCGTTACTATGACGTCAGACGCAGAGTTAATTATTAAAGTGTACGCAAACGCAATTTTACCAATGATACGTAAAAAAGACTCAGAATTTGATCCGATTATTGTCAGTAAGTCTCTAAAGATAATAAAAGTTTAGACGATGAAATTAGTAATTTTAGTGATGATGAGCGAGAACAGTGTTTTGAAGAAGTCAATCAAACAAAGGTGGAAGTAAAGTCTGATTCTTATTATGATATAAGTGAAGAAGACGATGTTCCATTCCCATCAATCCAGTACTTTAGACAATTGTCACTACGAAATTATTACAACGAAATTAAAACAATACTCACAAAACCATATGAAAAATTAATGTTAAAAGTAGCTTCTGCTGTTGGTCTTCTTACAATTGAACTAGATAAGCTTAAGAAATTAATGCTAGCGAATTTCTTAGTCGCATATGCAATTATCAGACAACATCTTGTTCTCAGAAATTTCACGTTAGATCAGTTGAGTTTAGTATTAGGGTATATTGATGAAACAGAAATCGATTACAGTAATTTAGTGAATAAAACATATTTGTATGAGAGTGAAGTAGGAAATAGTTTTAATTCATACGCTTGGTTATAGAAACAATATGTACTAACAGATGAACGATATGATGATACTTCGTCAGATGTTTATGATAAATATAGAGAGTTTTTAGCTGATCTTAAAAATAATAAATTCCGCGAGTTTCTCGATTTAATTGTTGGTGCTAGAGTTTTTAATATTACATAAAATATTGTATAATGAAAAAACAAATCATCGATTTCAATCACATATCAGAAGAAATTCAAAAACAAGATGTTGACGCACTAGTACAATATTATAAATTTTATCACAAAAACCTCTGGTGTGTAAAAGAATGTTATAAATACTACCGTAGAATACTTCGAGTAATATCATATTTGCCATTGTTAATGACTAGCTCTGGTATAATCTCAAGTGAAGCATTATTAAATCCGTTTTTGTTAATAATATCTGGTGTCGGTGTCTCTCTTTCAACAGCATGTAAAAAGATTGAACCCAAACTTGAAACAAAAAAAAATTCTTGTAAAACAGCAAGTATAACTTACAAAAAATTACTTGATCAGATACGATCTTACTTGCGAGGTGTAAAATATGATATGGACGATTTAATACGCGAGTTTCGTATTATTGATAGTATGTTAACGGATATACTACCAATGAGAGTCAGCAGGTATGAAAAAGATTATCATAAAATATGGTTACACAGTAGTAGATGTTTAGTAATATCTTTCTCCAACAAAATTGAAAAAGGTGGGGTCTCCTCTCGAAGATCGAAAAAAAATTTCTGGCCACTCCAATAAAATATTTTTAGTCTTATTTTGAGCTGAAAATGACTACTTAATAAAATTACAAAATAGAAAGTTTTATGGGAGAATTCTCGGTTTGGTTTAGGATCTGCTCCAATAAAATATTTTTAGTCTTATTTTACGCCAAAAATTACTCCTTAATAAAATTACAAAATAGAAAGTTTTATAGGATAATTCTCGGTTTGGTTTAGGATCTGCCTTTTTAACTACTACTATATTGCGAAAGTTTCAGTGTCATACATATTTGTATATGACCTCTTGCCCTCAATTTCAACAGTATTCTTTATTTTATTGTGAGATGCTGATCCTCTTTTCTACAGACATTACGGTAATTGTTAACGTGTAATACGGACGAAGACTTCGTCAAACACCACAATCTACGATTTATAAGATTACCACGCTTACTATGCTAAACACCAGATTTATTTAAATGAATATATGCACTGCATCTAAAAATAAAAGAAGTGGCGTATCAACCCGCCCAAGCAACCCCAGCAACTTGCGGGGGTGGGTGGGTGGAGAGGTCAGATTGGGGCGAAAAATTCATATCAAACACTTTTTAATTTTTTGGAGTAGGCACCATGAGTTAATTTTGCAGATGTGTGTGTGTGTTTGTGTGTGTGTGTGTGTGTGTGTGTGTGTGTGTGTGTGTGTGTGTGTGTGGTCAATTTCCTGACACGCCGTATCTGCTCATACTTTCCTGACATGCCAATTAAAAGAAGTTAGAGCTACAGTGTGTGTGTGTGTGTGTGTGTGTGTGTGTGTGTGTGTGTGTGTGTGATTTGAATTTGTAATGTAGCTTTAGGGTTAGTCGAGTCATATCGCTTCAGTATCTGCAGTATGGCAGTTAATAGTGATGTCTAACACCGGTGTATCGTCCCACAGACTTTTAGTATGGTTTCCCACCCAGTCACATTTTCCTGAAACCAGGCCGACCAGTCCTAACACTAACCTCTTAATGCTGAGCTACAAGCGAGGCAGATGCTAGTACCATTTTATGTCTTTGATATGAAGCGGCCTGCGTTCGAATTCGCGACCTCTCTCATCCAAGACGGTCGCTCTAACCGCTTAGGCCACCGGAACGGTACGTTAAAACGAAGCATAATACTGCTTACTGGAGCTATCAGCTTAATTCCATAATTTGTGTATGTGATCTACTGAGGGGTGAATCCGACATATTCACAAGTTTACAATCAACAAGAGACGTTTAAGAGATTGGAGACGACTGTGGAGCGACTATTTAATTACTAGAGATAATATTTAATAGATATCAACATTTCTTATACATACTACTGGGCTTCATTGAATCAATCATTGTATTTAGCCTTCATGGTACGAATAATATGGACAAACGGGGATCAGTATGATAGTGTATGAACATAAAATAGAATATATATGTTTTGAAAGACAAAAATGTAACAAGAATCTCGTGAGAGCTTATCCTATTTGTAATTGCAAAAATAGGTACAATATTTTACTGGTGAAATTTCAGTCCTTATACAGACTTGACTTTGGAGCGCTTATTACTGAAATTAGTACCTGATTTTTTCGGTGCGGTATTGAAACCACATGCAGATACCCAAAACGCCGCAGGACATATGGTTTTCCCCACACAGTAGCTTGTGTCAAGGATTGGTGTATACTAAGAAATATAGGTATGGTAATGAAAATTATGTTACGTGTAGGCTCGTACAAAAATAACCAGAGAACAGAGTGAAGCCAACAAGCTTCGTATATTTTAACAAAATAATTTATTTCCCTAGAAAACAATGTAAATATTGGAAATAGGACTTACGGTTTGTGAATATAATCCAAAATTTAATCCTAAGATTGAAAAATACAAGTCCTATCACTAAACAGTTCTAATAAAATCCGGGTTCGAATCTCGATGAAATTCCAATATGGAGGCGGTGACGTCAGATAAGACCGTTGTACTGGTAGTAACAGATCCTCGACTGAATCACAGTTTATGTTTCCGTATAACTCCAGAATAAATTTCCACTGAATTTCTTTCTCCCAGAATTTTTTATAAAAAGTGCGCTTGTTTAGTTCTCAAGAGAATAAATTATTAAATTCCAAAAACAAATGAAAATCAAACTGGCTACAACAATTAGAAACATCTTATTCCCTCAAGGTGTTAAGAATCACTAAATGAAAACCTTTGAGAACGAGTATTAAAACCCAACTAAAACGTCATTTTAGTTTCACGTGTTAGGTCACGTGGTCTCTTAACATCGAACAGCGTAATAAAAAAAATGCCAATTGTCACGTAGCTAGAATAACCCTATCTAAGAACCAAACTCTCACACTGAATATATATATATATATATATATATATATATATATATATATATATATATATATATATATATATATATATACTATATATATATATATATATATATATATATATATATATATATATATATATATAAAAGAAAGGCTGTTTACAATCCAGTTAACATGCGGGCCGAAATGACCTTGGAAATAGCCAATCGTTATCACTCGATGTTTACAAAACTTGGTACCAGAGTGAGCTAAAAATAATGCCTCTGTAATAATTTTAACGTTTTTAAATAAACAGAATTTACTTGAAAAAATATTGAATCCCATGAAAATAATCATTACAATAAAATGCAATTAAACAAAATTAAAACAAAAAAAGAATTTTAAAACTAACACACAAGCAATTTAATTACATATAAATAACAATTCAGAAATTGAAAGTTATTTAATTTTTAATATCATCGTGTAACACCATTATTACTATGGGAGTTGAATTAGTATCGAAAGTCCTGTATGGTACCGTTGCCATCATTGTTTTTATAGCTAAATGATGATGTGAACGGACAGAACGAGTCAATTACCCTCGTAACGAAGGGATATGATTTGCTAAAATCAGGTTCTACAAGCATTTATGGACAAATTGTCAATAAAGTATTTTCCACTGATACCAATTTGACAAAATACATCCGTTTAGTTACAAAAATGCCCCATTTGCAGAACTACCTTGACTCAAGGCCATTTAGAGTATTCCAACAATTTTCCAAGTTTAAAATATTCAACACTTATCCAGCAATCTTCCAAATTCCGGCTACACAGTATTTAAGGCCCTGGAAGTTTCGAATCTGAATGCAGCAAACCAGCTCACACGCCACCAGACTCCTGAGCGTCTGAAGTCTGATATCCGATTTCGTTGTTTATATACAGCACCATGTAATAGTCAAGTTTTAAATACTCAAGTCCTCAAAATAGTGAAACACTGGGTTTTACTTTAATATGTGATTTATTTACTTCTGTAATTTATTTAGTAATTATTCAACAATTTTTTTCATTGACGTCGCAATTAAATTTTGAGAAGTTTTTGATATTCTTGCATAATCTGAACTATAATTATGGTAATTGAATTTAGGACTTGTATATTTCACAACGTTATGTTTCTTTACATGTATATTTTATGTAGGACATATTTTCATGAATTTGAAATATTTGATTTATTCAGGACTTAGAGTATGAACTTCGTGATGATTCGTTCGCGATCCCTGCTTAAATTAAGTGTTAAAAAATTCATTTCGATGTCGTTACTGGCAGCATTTACAGACCTTCAAGTAGTAGTGAACGTGTTAATGATTCAAGAGACACAACTCTTTTCAGTATTGGCAACAGTTACAGAACAAGTAGATTTCCTGGATCTATTGCTTTCACACTAATTCGATTGTCCATATCAGTATCAAGTTCCTCAATGTTTGGCACCATCGTCGCATTTGTTGACGAATCTTTAAAGAATTCATATTGTGTATATAAAGCAATGTTCGATTCATAGCTTTTGTTTTCCAAAACTATTTATTATCTTCCAAAATCTTTTTGAAATATTCTTTTGATTTTCTCAGTTTGACTTGTGTATCTTGATTAATTTTTTTTCTATGAAAATTCGTTATTTGCCTTTTGCATATTATTGTTCGGTGACTGATTGGTGTTTTATGTTATGTTTCCTGGAAGCTAGATGTTTTTGTTCCTTAATGCATTTGGAAATGAATTTGGAAAATAATTACCATCAATTATACCCGTCTTATTTTCGAAACGTTTTTTTCAGCTTAAACAATAATTAGTTTGGAAGCTGAAATGCGTGTATAATTAATAGCTTCTTGATCTGATCAATCTATTAACATATGGTGAATCAATTAACATTTTGTTGTGCTCGTTTGAAACTTTATTTATTCCAGCAATTTCATCAGAATTAATGTTATTAACACGATTCTTTAAGTTCTGTTCTACTGAAATAACCAACGTACATTAGAGCCTGAACGGATGATATCGAATTGTCAATCACAGAAATATTTCGGAATGTGAATGCTCCCATGATCTGTCTTCGCGGCATCTACCAATCAAGAAAAATGTATCATTCTACAGATTCAATCAAAATATCACCCTCATTGTATAGTACTTTAGCTTGCAAAACATATGGCTTGCTCAGTTTGGTCTACCGTAGATGAGTCATAAATATAGTAAAGCGTTCCATCACAATCAAATCGCCGAGAGAAGGATTCATCACCATTTATAAAGCTGTAACGCTATCGCATTTAAGTTTCCCATTTAAAGCACCTAAGTGTTTAAAGAAATGTACGTATTAGTTGTTCGGTTTATTTTCTTTGCAGTATTAATTGGTGATTCAGGCGGGGACAAAATAAACCAGAATGAAATATTGATCATCGTCCGTTTAAGCAAAATTATACTTCTTAAACTTTTGAACCAGAATATTTATTCTGATTCTGTTTAAATTATAGTCACTCGAAAAGATAGCATAGGTTTAGGAAAAGAACATATTTCCAATGTTAAAAATTTATTTCTGATTTTTCCACTAAGAAAAAATAATTACATTCTGTTGTTTCTAAGATATCATTATTTTGTCTATTCAGTTGTTTGGGGGGTTGTGCAGAAAGTATTACAACGTAGTACGAGGTTAAAGAAGTATGGGATTAATGTTTGCGTGAAGTCAACAAAACTTGAGTGACACAAATTTAGTTTTCCTAGGAGGAAGTCGCTTTAAAAATCTGTTGTTTTTTGTATTTAATATTTGAGTTCTGTCCATTGTAGAAGAGGTACTGAACATGAATGAACACTGTGCGAGGTCATAAGAGTTGTTTGTATTCAGTATGGCTTGGTGACGAGGTTATCTTTGGTCTTGGTAATTGCTTTTGACGTGTTACCGTCCGGTTGCTGGTTCACAGCAGGCACACTTTCGGTTGCGACAGGGTCGTCTAGAGGTCATTCATATGACAGGCATGCAAATCAAAATCTCAAACTGTTGGTGACTCAGCTCTAGATGCAACGCTAACGTCCATTTAATGATTTATGTAGAGATTGTTTCAGACTGATATATAGATCGATATCATGGTAACTCTCATTCGTATTCAAACTAACTGATCTCCAGAGCGAACTGACTTCGTGGTGGTACACATATCTTCATTGTCGTGAAACTGCGTTCGCTGGTAGATCGTGATCTGAGAAATCGTGATCAAATTTGCCGCACTTTAATTATTTTACGCCATTCTGGTGATGTATCTTTAAAGATAACGTTCATTAATCATCAGTTTTGTAGGGAATTTAATGACGATTGTTTTCTTTCTCGATATTTTTACCTCACATTGTTTTTATATCGACTGTTGCTCGTTTGTGAGTGTTGATAACCTCCTGTTAAGTACCTTACCTCAGCCCTGAAACATAGCAAAGTAGGTATGTTACATCAGAAGACTAATTTCAGATGAGGATAGTAATTGGCAACGGAATAGGTCACTTTTTGTATTTGTCGAAAGCATTATTTGAGAAATGGTGGATGAAATAGTTGAATACATTGATATTTATTAAACTGTTAAACCTTTCACCTTGAGTTTTTTATACACCTAGACCGTCGGCGTTGCTGACTTGGGGTTCGGAGCTCTCTAAATTTTAAAATGCCCGTCCTTCTCCTGTTTTAGAAATAATACCGTAGGAGGCACGTGACACATATATGCAAGTAACTATAAAAGAACAAAAGAAGAGTGAAGTGTGAATATTTCACAGGACTAAAGCCAATGATAGATATTCAGCTGAAAATTGAAACTACTATATTCCTTTCTTATGAGATATTATGAAGTTCTGAGAGAGTGACAGGTGTAAGGTAATGTTGTTTGCATTTGCGCATGCATAAAGGAGAGAATGTTTGAATACCTTTATGTTACTTTCGTGTACTGTGGATGAAATTTTTAGAATATTTACTTGTGGAAATTGGACATGATCTAAGTAACAGCTAACCGAATTGCCTGCTGCCATGTACTCGATAAATAAGCCTGTATTAATTTAAATAACACTATCTTGAGCAGTAGTTATAATAGGGAAAAAAAATTTGCCAGACTAGACAGTTTCTGAAGGTGCAATAAATGAACTACCCTAAAAGTTAATGCCTCTATTTGACAATTTATCACAGAGTCCATGAAGTGAAAATGACCAATCGGAGCTACTTTTTTTTTTTTTTTTACACGTACACATCTGAAGCAAGGCCAAAATGTATACTCTAGGAACAATATTACATCAATCAATCATATACCAAAATAAAGGCTATTTCATCAATTTGTAAGATATACAAGGTCTTTTCTAAAATAGTCAGAATAACTCCAGTGAGAAAAACCGGAAAAAGTCGCAATATGATAAGATGCTTAAAGATTATTTTGAAGCAATCAATCGTCTCCGTAACTTTGAAAAGTTTATTGTTTTTGATTTTTGAAAAGGAACTAATTTGGCGATGACTACTATTCTAATTATGAATTATAATGTGTGGTAAAATCATCTGGTAAAATTGTGATAAATATACTACTGTCATTATTGCAGTCTTACAATTGTGAGGATTCTAACATAAAAACTATAAAGTGAAAAAGTTAGAAGAAGAATAAACAACGAGGTAAGGGATTAAAGAGTGACTATGTTAGTTAATAAATCTACGATATTGTGCCTTTAAATTAAAGGCTTATATTGTTTTGCAGCATTTATACCTGCATAAATTTGCATGAGAAGAAGAAAAAATGCTTCGCGCAACAAATGGTAAAGATCTATGAAGTTTTTTCACGCATGTGCAAGAGTATACTATCAGCTTAGAAATAAAATGCATAAAAAAATAATCAGTAAAGGAAAATCACTTAACATATAGATATAGTTGTAGGCATACAAAAAGATGTTACCAAATAAATGTGTGAATATTTCATTGTTACCTTTTCCTGAATCACCTACGATACTTGCTTTATTTCTCAAGGAAAACAAAAGGAGCTGCCTTACTATAAATCAGCGTCATCGTCCTGCGCTTTTCGCTTGCCATGTGATAACGTTGCTGCAGAAGGTTTTATCCTGAGTTCAGCTGTTTAGGTGTTAAATCTTGCACTATACTGAATCCAGAGTTCTTGGACAGTTTGGTCGCTTTTTTAAAAACAAGATCTCGATCTTTTAGTCTTAACAACCTGACAAAGATCGTTGGTTTTGGGTTGGAATCATCGCCTGATTTCAGCCGATGTATTGCTGGGTAAAGCATGTTGTTGATGACTCCGTCATGAATTTTCAGCTACTCCTTGGAGAAATGGTTGACGTTTTCCGCAGTGGCATAGACATCCTTGATCGCAGTGACATCCGCAAGAACAAACACATAATCCCAATCCAGTGCTCACGATGAATGGCCGAGGAATGATTCCAAGTGTTCCACTCTCCCCTGCCGGCCGAAGGATCCATCAGGAACCTGTCTGTGTAGTAATTCAATTAACAACAAATAAACAATCCAAGGAGTTCAGCAGCTCCCCGGAAGAACTAAATATATACCTTAACAACCATTGAGTGCTGCAATACACGAGTCACATATGAAAATATGTTTAATATATTAAACAATTTTATTACCTACAGACGAAAGTAATAAAGAAAGACATTTTAGACTTATGCATCACTCTAAGACTAAAGATTACTTCCTCTTCTGGACAATTAAATGACAATACATTGTAACGGTCTACAGGAAATATATCAATTTATGCGCCAGAACGTGTTTAAACCTGCGGCTGGAGAACATGTGGTACGCGGGTGCCTCCTGTAAGCACTTTGCACGTGTTTCAGTAAGTAAATATAATTCCCTATTTCGCAATTGCCAACACTAAAGTCATACACAACGAGTAACGCCGTACTCTAAAACGAAACACTATCTATATTTATGTTAATGCCTAATATGAAGTTAATATATGTGCAAGTTTCCGGGACTTACTTCACACACATAGAGATTTACTAGCGCTATAAGACTAGGTCAAACAAATAGATTTTACCAGCGCTTCGGGATTGGTCAAGAAATTGATATTTAGTAATGCTGAAAGACTAGGTCCCAAACATAGATCTTTAGTAGTGTTGTCATAGTTGGTGACCCAATATATATTTACCAAAATTCTGCAACACCTCGCCCCACAACAGACTGCATTTATTATGCTGCCCAATTATCGTGCGTTTAAAAATCCCATTCAAATGAAATGAGGTAATAAAATGTTACAATTGTGGCAAAGTACGTTGATTTAATTTGGCAGTATTGTCTTTTTTCTGCTCTCAGCTAACAGGAGTGGTATGAGAAAAGGAGAGAGCTGGCTCAGTGTTTTGAGGTGTTTTGGGGGATAGATGTAGACTCCATTTAATTGAAAATGGGATCGATAGAGGATCAAAAGCCATCGATGACGAAAGTTGTTTAATGACAGAGAGCTGGCTCAGTTTTATGGATCGATGAGAGAGCAGACTCAGTGACGGAGGAAAGCTGTCTAAAGTACCTGAGAGAACTGGCTCGGTGATTTATGGATCGATGTAGCATATATATTTTAATGTAGACTGATGGAGAGAGCTGGTTGAGTTACCGTAGAAGTGCATATTTCTCGTTTGTGAGCAACATAGGGACTGAGAGAGCTGGATCAGTTACTTTGTATATTTTATGCTGAAACGGATTTTGGTATGTGAGTATGTCCATGAGCGAGTGTGTGATGTACATCATGGCAGTACTGTTTATCATAGAAGGTACACAATCCTTTTCTATTGTTAAGCACCATGGATATCTGGTGAGCGTTGGATCTGAAAGTCTTCATCGAGTAGTATTTGAGTCCACCCCGGAGCGCTTCCTGATAGTGTTCGAATGACGCTACTTTATGGATGACGGCCTTTATGACACTCTTAGCTTTCTTTTTGACGAATCCATCATCGAGTATGAAACTATACATCTTTAATCGTAGTCCGATAGGTTTCCACTGGTCTCATCTCCGAATTTGCCGATGGCTTTCTTATTGTTGTCACAGTAGAATGGACTCATTTTAGGACAGTCACTAAGATCAAACAGTTGTCGATGTTGATATATATCAGAGTAAAAATCCATTCCAAAGGAAGTCATATAAAAATTAACATTATCGCAAAACATTTTAGAGGAGGGTTTTATAGTGTCATCAGAGGTTCAATTAATTTTGATAATGTCGAATATCTAATTGCTGTCTTCCCATAAAGTGCAATTAATCATTTTGAACATTAAAACAGCAGAGATTTAATTTCTCCAATTTAGTGATCATAGTTTAACTTTAACATATAGTTTAAATTCAAAACATGTTATTAAAAGGAAAGTAAATTCTGGAGATAGAACCCTGGACAACATTAAACTTATAGTCTGTTAAACTACCAATTCTGATTACTTAATTTCTTAATTTGAGTTGTTATACAAAATTCAGAAAATTTGGAAAACCGCTGGATAATGTCTAATGTAGCTACTAGTGATCTTTCAGAAGAATCTAACGTACGGGGAGTATCAAAGAATATTGAGATATTAAATAAGTTTTAGTATTTACTCCAACGCCCATAATATGAATTTTATCTGCTCAGCGAAAATCCCCGCACAGATTATATATATATATATATATATATATATATATATATATATATATATATATATATATATATATATATATATGTGTGTGTGTGTGTGTGTGTGTGTGTGTGTGTGTGTGTGTGTGTGTGTGTGTCCAGGCCATCTGTTGGCATGTAGACTAAACACAATTTTATGTTACACGTCTCAAAAACTCGTCACAACGACGTGCTATTCACTTACTATAATTCAATTGCTATTTCAGAACAAACTTTTATAACCTCGTCTGACCATAAGTCAAGTGAGGTTTTGGCTTGATTCTACAGGTTCAAACAAGATCTGGATTTATGAACAATGAAAACAACGTGAACATGTTCTTCATAAAAATCCTAGTTAAATAAAATGTAACAAAATTCATAACAAAATTCTGATTTATTTAAAAAACTGTATAGCTCGCGAGTATCGTTATACGCGTTTACCTGGCATATTGTTTGTTATATATATTGCACGGTAAAAGTGCTAATTTCATGATATTTTAATCTTCGAGTTTAATTGTAACAAATATGAACACTGCACTTGAATTTGCCAGCAGGTTTTCATCTTTGGTCATTATTAAAAAACAAAACCCACTTAAATTTAACAGCGATAATCATTTTTTAGCCATATTTGACAGTCTTTCATATCCATGTAAAATAGCACTGTTTTAGAAGTCATATAAGGAATCATATTATGACAAAATTACAAAGGTTTGACTTATTTAAGAAATTTTAAGCGAACAATATAAGATTTTGAAGGGTAACGATGAAGTAACGTAACAATGTTTAGTTTGCAGACTAGTTATATAACCAGTCAAAAGATATGGAATATTCCAAACGAGTTCCAGTAGTGTTTCGAGTGACATCTTGATGTAGCACAATGACATAATCCGGAATGTCATTAAATGAATATCCAGTAATCCAAAAATAGTGAGTTTATCCTACAGTCAATATGACTTTGTAATTCCAATGAATAATTACAGTGAATAAATCCTCTCAAATAATAATTGAAAACAACTTAAAGACTTATATCACTACAGATGTTTAAGATAGTAATGAATACTTTGAAAGGTAAACAACCCTAATATAAATACTAAGTTATAATAACAGAACCAGGATTGGGTTATAAAATTATTTCCATAAAATTATAACTTTTACACAAGGTCAGGTATTTAGCTGAAATTTTAGTAGCCAACAAATCAGAAATCAGGTAGATCATATAATTTCCAAACAAACATATTTACAAACAAAATGGCATTATCGCAAAGTGTAAACCCACAATCATGGACAAAATTAGTTATTTAATCTGTAGTTTACAAAAATTACCATTACAATCTATAATCATAAAAATTAAACACATGATATACATAACACATAGAATAAAATAAAGCACAGATTATTTTCGCACACAGTGATACAATTCTGTATTGGGTGGCTACATAACATCAATCTTGCTGGTCACGAAATAATTTTTTTAATGTGGTTTTATCTCAAGCAATGGAAAACTTTGATAACGTAT